>VZTE01003533.1:583549-620117 GCA_013397775.1 Eulacestoma nigropectus
GGCAGGTCCGGCTGGGGGTCGCTGCTCGCGGAGGGGGCGCTCGGGCGGGGGCGCCATTTTCGCCGCGGTGGGCGAGGCTGGCGTGGTGCCGGAGCCCTCCGGCCGGGCATGGGAAACACGGCGCTCGGGCGGCGCTTCCCGCCCCGCGCCCCGCGGTGTCCGGGCAGGACGGGCTTGGCCGTGCCGGGGAGAGGCGGCCCGAGCCTGCTGTCCGGGCGGGGCGGCCCGGAGCGGCGCCGTCCTGCCCGCAGGCGTGGGTGTGTGACAGACAAATACTTTCTGCCCTGAGAGCGAGGCGCCTGGCATTTGAGCATTGCGGGGATGCCGCTGCCGCGCCTAACGAGGCGCTCGGCACTGACGAGGAGGCGGGAGGCGGCGGTGGGTGCCTGCGGGGCCCCGCAGTTCGTGTGGGTTCTGCAGGGTCACAGTGCGTCCGGAACACCTCCGAGGGAGCGAACCCTCCATAAACTCGTCCAGGTCCTTTCTCAACACCTTTCTCAACTAATCCTTCAGCAGCAGAGGAGAACACGGTGTTGTTACTCGTTACATCAGTGTAGACATGTGCAAGTGCAGTTACTTAAGGTGTAGCTTTAGGATTCATTTCAAGTGAACAAACTTAATTCCATCCAAAAGATCCTTCCTTGAAGATGTGAATCTCTAAATAACAAACTGTTCCATTCAAGGGAAGTGGAGCAAAATTTTGGACAGCTACGAAAATACATTAAAGGTTTATTTTCACTATGAATGTGTACAAGACTTTTCTCTATTAATTTGTTACATTGACAGGATATCCCTTACAATCTCGTAAATTCAGATTATTACATGCAAGCTATGCTGGCCAAGTTCCCCATGCCAGGTTTGAAGCCTCACAGTTATCTTTCTCAGTGCTGCATGCAAGCAACAGGACTTGAATGCAAACCCTGTGCTATCAAACCAATTTAAAAACTGTATCCACCACACTCTTTTTGAATAGTCACTGAAAGTCTATCACACATGAGCATGGAGGAAACTAAAATCCCGTGTATTGGCAGATGACCTGCAGGATTATATCCTGTATCATCCCTGAGAGCTAAAAACTTGATGAAGTTCTTTGTAGCTGGTTTGTTTTAATTTTTTAACTGTAACAATGTAATTAATAATTCCTATCTGCCATGACAAAAATGAGATATAAAGCCATATATTGTCAGAAAGTATCTGGATTTTAAATTTAGTCATGTTAGCAGAGGTTGCTGTGGTTCTAAGAGTATATTCTGACTACAGGGGGGCAGACTGAAATCTAATACTGAACATCATATCCAATATATTCCACTAGTCAATTCAAATTTATATTTTTTGCATTCATATGTGTGTGTCATTGTGGTTAATTTACATGCTTTTTAAAGCTAACTCGTGCTTTGCGTTACAGCAAAGTTCGAATGGCCCGGTGAAGAAGTCTATGCGAGAGAAGGCTGTGGAACGCAGGAACGTTAACAAGGAGCACAACAGTAACTTCAAAGCAGGATACATTCCAATTGATGAAGACCGTCTCCATAAGACAGGGTTACGTGGCAGGAAAGGCAACCTGGCCATATGTGTGATTGTTGTTCTTTTTATTTTGGCCGTCATCAATCTGATTGTGAGTATAATAGCTATAGTGTAAGCAACATTAGGTCATATTTCATTTTGACAGTTAAGTAAAAAAAATAAAACTTTTCCAGTACCGCTGAGGACTTAAAATGTACTGGAGATTCTCATTTTTCTCCTTTCTTTTTAGTTCTTTTGTAGTCTGAGCAAGATTAGATGGAAGAATGGTGTAAATTCAGGCATGGTTATTTCAGTTATCATGGTTCCAACAAGGAACCCACTGTTCATGCAAGAAAGAATTAGGAACCTTCAAAATGCCACCCCATGAGAAGTGTTATTAGTAGAAATGCATTCAGGATATATGGCAGGAATATTTTACATAACAGAGCTGTATGTGAACATTCAGAATTAACCAGCCACTGCACTTTAAAGCTTCATTGTTCTAATTATCACATTTTTATTGCTTGGTCAATGAGAAGTAATACATTATTTTTCATAATTGCACATCTATCTGTGAGGGTGCGTTCTTGTAGTTCAGTGTTAAGTATATACCAAGCTGAACTGTTCAGGAAATTTGTTTAGTCAATGATTACCCGTAAACAGAAAAAAGATGTAATTATGGACGTGATTTAATATTTTATATAAATATAAATAATTTTAGTCACTGTTTCAAATAAGCCTAAAAGTAATTTAAAATACTTTTCGTAATTAAATGTTATGATGTTTTCAGTAGGAAGAGACTGAAGTAAACTCACACTTAAAGCTCATTTAAACACTAGCATTAATAATTGTTCAAATAAAACATCTAATTAATACAATAATTTTGGTAGGAAGATCCAAACAATCAACATTATCTTTGAAAATGTGTTTCTCTTTCAGATTACCCTGGTTATCTGGGCAGTGATAAGAATTGGTCCCAATGGTTGTGACAGTATGGAATTCCATGAGAGTGGCTTGCTGCGGTTTAAGCAAGTGTCTGACATGGGTGTTATACATCCCTTATATAAAAGCACTGTAGGAGGGAGACGGAATGAAGACTTGGTGATCACTGGAAATAATCAGCCTGTAAGTTATACCATGAATTGAAAGTTGGTGAGCAACACGAGAGAATTACACTCACATTGCTAATAAATGTTACATTTGAAATATCATTAAGTTCATGACTTTGTTTCTGAAGATTGTATTTCAGCAAGGAACAACCAAGCTTAGCGTGGAAAAAGACAAGACGTCTATTACCAGCGATATTGGCATGGAATTTGTTGACCCACGAACACAAAATACTTTGTTCAGCACCGACTATGAAACTCATGAGTTTCATCTGCCAAATGGAGTTAAAATCTTGAATGTACAAAAGGCGTCTACAGAGAGGGTATGTCTCTCTTATTTTTTGTAAGTAATAAGAATACAGCCCATTGTTTAACAATAGAGTTAGTGGTTTTATAGAAGGTTGAGTGTGCCTTTGGAAGCACCCAGCAATCCTGTTGAAGAAAAAACACCCACAACTACAAATACATAGGAGGAACAGATTAAGTGAAAACAGAGGGATAAGTTTACATAATCCGTCCTAACAGGAAGCCTGTATTTGCTAAAAGTGTTAAGCTGTGTATCCCATAGAATTGTCATACGAATTGTTTTTTTAATTGCAAAATTAATTTTGCATGCCTTCCAAAATTTAGTAATCCTGTTTTGAAATGTGAATGTGGAATATAACAAATATGCAGAAGCTAATGGCAGAAGGGTAAGAAATACATTCAAGTTTTTTATTAAATTGCATAGCACTACTTTTAAGGTAATCAAAGTTACTCAGACAAACACAAGTGGCACATTTTCACTGATCTGTAATATACTTATTTTGGTTATGTTCTTAGATTACCAGCAATGCAACCAGTGATCTAAACATAAAGGTCGATGGCCGTGCCATTGTCCGTGGAAATGAAGGTGTTTTCATCACAGGCAAGACAATTGAGTTTCGAATGGGTGGAAACATGGAACTTAAAGCAGTAAGTATTTCAAATCAAAGCATTTTTTTAACAGCTTAGTTTCAAATTTAGGCTGATAGTAAACTGATGTAGCTTTTTATAGTTTCAAATTTTATACAGATTAGTCATGCATAAAAGTTTAGTCCGTATATTTAATAGGATTTAAATAGGTGGTTTATTACTTTGCTGTTAATTAGTGGTTGCATAGTTTTCAGGTAACATTGATTTACTACTGTTAAGACACAAAAAACCTACTATGCAGTTAAAGCTAAGCTATTGACCTCTGCACAGAAATGAATACCAAAGGGAATTAATATTCTCCTCTGGAAGCTTTACCAGGGTCGGCAACCTTTGCCAGAAGAGCAGAGCATATAGTTAGGAGCACTACCTTCTGTGGTGCTGCTGTAAGACTCACTAGCATCCCTTTAAGATTTTTGGAGATTAAGATGGCAGTATATACAGAACAATGGAAAAGAAGGATAAAAATAAAAGTATATGTACTTTCAAGTGTGAATGAATTCCATGTATGAATTCAGACACTGTTTCCTGTGTCATGTCTATATTTTTACATTTACTGCATTTGCTAATAAGTCTGTAAAGTGAAAAGTCACCCTACTGCTCTTTCTCAATATCGATCCACCACTGAATAGCAAAGTACATTGCTGACTATAGTCAAGAAATCCATAGACATTGCTATAATTTTCATTAAACATTTTTATACATACTTTTTTTATTATGTTGATTTTATAGCCATCCTAGAGATGTTATTTATCCATTAAACCAGCTTGTTCTCAATAACAATATGCCTTATTGACATTAGAAGTTGTACTTTTTTTTTTCTCCTTAATAGGAAAACAGCATTATCCTGAACGGCACTGTGATGGTGAGCCCGTCACGACTGCCCAGTTCTTCTTACGGGGAACAGTTCAATAATGGCAACTGGCTGCGCTTCAAGCTCTGCATGTGTGCGGATGGGACACTGTTCAAGGTTCAGGTGACAGGGCATAACATGGGCTGTCAGACTGCTGTCAACCCATGTGGAGCCATGCACTAAAACAAACCACTGCTGGGACGGGTCTCGTTTGTGTTTACTTATATTTGTATGAAGTAATTGCATGCCTTCAAGGGTTTCTTTTTTTACAGCAGTTTATACTAACATTTCTTACATAGTGTTTTTAAGGAAAGGCCGTTACGGTCAGCAGCATTAGGTTATCATCGTGTTAGCTGCAGTAGTGGCACTGAATCAGTAAGCTTTCAGTGTACATGCATACTGAAGCACCTTCTTGAACTGGGGTCAGTAGAATATATGTAATGAACATGATCTTGGCAACAACTCTACTGCCTTCAGTTGTCTCTAGAGGAGGTTTTTGTCCTATGTCCCAAGACCTTGAGGACTGCTGAGAACACAACTGCAATCTGAAGTACTTCAAGAGGAATGACAATTTTTTGTTGGAAATAGATTTTCCTAGGATAGCTGAAGTGGCAGACTTTTGTCTTCTTTCTTGTTGATACATTGATTTCTCCCAAACTTAAGTGGTTTACCAGATGTGTACCAAGAGGGGTAATGGCAATCACTTTAAAATATCACATAGTTTCTGCATGGAAATGTAACTTGAATTCTAAAGTAGTCTTGCAGTTATTGAAGTGTTTGCTTGAGCTTCCATTCTATCTGTGCAGTTAATGCATTCTGCAGTTGCTTAATTTATGTGAACACTTATAAAAGGTGTTTATATTAGAAGTACATTTTTAGAGATGTACTTGTAACTTGCTCACTACCCAAAAATAGTGTTTTCCTGGGTGCTCTACTATGAAGTGTCTGAGTCCATTACTCGATAGGTAATAATCTAAAGCATAACTGTTGCAGCAGTGTCTGAGGTCAGATCTCTCCTTCCCCGTAAATGTCAGTACTGATGTATTACTGAGAACCTAAACTGCAGGACTGTAATTGTAAATGTGATGGTAGGACATCAGGGTAAATGACATGTGTATCAGAATTTGTCAACAGTGAAACTGTGGTGAACTGGGGCCTATTACAGCCTTGCAACTCCTTTTGCAGCAGTGAGGTGTTTTGTGCTAAAAATAGACCAGCTATTTATAAGATTCCTTCTTTCCCCACCCCATGTGTTTCTTCAGTTTAAAATAGCTTTGTTTTGCAGTAGCATCAAGTAACCTTAATACTGGAGGCCTCAAAGTGACTTTGCAACAGCTTTTTGACAAGTTTTTTGATAAGCACACACTTCTTTACCTAAGCGAATTTTACACATTAACTTCAGAATTACTTGTTACAGGAAGGCAGACTATCTACCTTTGTTTCACAGTGCTCAAAGTACACAGGATTCCATGAAATACAAATCAGCTCCTGCTGTAACAAAAAATTCGTATCTAAGGTCCCAATTTCTGAATTTACTGGAAGGCAGTAAGCCCTCATGCAGAATGTGTATGGGTGGAAGTGATTTCTGAAGGGGTATTCATAAGTCAGGCATTACAGCACAAGGGGGAGGTCAGAGGAGTTGTATTTCCCCCACTGCTCAAAGGCAAAGCCAGATTTTGATGCTCAGTAGTTGTTGGGGTTTTGGGGCTGGACAGCTGTGGAGCTCTTCTGACAAAATAAGAATAAGCTGAATATAATGTAGCAAAAACATTGAGTTCTCACATTAAAGATTATGGGGAAGTACTACCATTTCGCATACTGCCTTCATGGACCTCATAGTTTTACTAGAGTTAATAGTTACTAAACACTTTAACACATTTTGCTGCTTTACACCCATCTTTGCTGCTAAGCAGTGCCTCAGTATCTGTTACAGTTAAGAGGAAGAAATAAACTAACATTTTTAGAATTTTCACTTTCATGCTAATGGAAATTTGTCACTTTATTTTTATGTATACAAATGCATACACATATTAAAAAATATAAAGAGCAGTATTCTCAAACCTGAAATACATCTTGAAAATGACAGATACTGCCCTGGTCAAGTAGGTTACACACATATTAAAGCTCTTCTCTGATTAATACTGACATGCCTATATGCTAGTATTGGATTCTTATAATTATCAAGAGTTCTTTCTAAAATACTGTGTGCAATTTACAGCTGAAAGATTTGTCACAAAGGTACTCGTATCATGGTTTGGAGAATTGTTTTTGAAGTGTGGATTTTTTTGTCAAAATGTAGCAAAACCAATCATAAAAATACCAAATGAAATATCAAATTTGCTAGCTACTCTCTATGTATTGTTAATATATTTTATACTTATATTACACAGTTTGACAAATGTTGGTACCACAGAGGCCTTCTGTTGAGCATTTACTTGTTTATCTTCTAACTGCCTAAGGTACATTTTTCTATATGTATTTAAAACATTGAGTGGAACACTGTTTATTTCAGTCCCACAGACGCACTTAAGATTCTGAGTGTATAAAGTGCATTCTACATGCCTCTGTAAAATGCCGTACTGGGTACGCTGAAACAACTTGCATGTAAAGAGTTCTCCCCATCTGTAAATGTGGTGGTGGTTCCAATAGGTGAAAGATAATTGAATTTCAAATGTTTGTTTTGAAATGAAACAATAAATTCTAAGATGCAGCTGCAGTTCAGAAGTGTTATTTGTATTTTTTCATTAAAAATACATTGTTGTGTTATTGATGGGGAAGCTGGAAGTATAAAAATTGTTCCACACCTGTTTGTTATAGACTGTACGTGGTGGACTTTGCTCAGTGTAATTGTGTGCAATACCTGAAGCAGAGTTCAAAAGTCTCCGCTGTTGTTAGATCTCAAGCTCCCAAGAAGTTGTGTTTCTCGACCAAAGGGCTGGAAAAGAAAAAAAGGTTCTAATTGTTTTGTGGGATAGATGGAGGGAGGGGGGAGATTACCAGTTTATGAATGTTCTTTTTGAAAAATAAGACTCCGAAACTGAATGTTTAAGGCAGAATGTTGGTAATGCTGTGGTTATTTGGTGTCGATTTTTTTTAGTGTCAAACTATTTTCGCTTTCTATTCTTGTTATGCTGAATTTAACCATTATTCTACATTTTACACATAGATACTATGGATAACCTTCACTTGCGTGTCATAGCTGTGGTCCTTTACTTTAACCTTCCTGGATCAGTGGGAACCAAGTCACAGTGGATTCTTCCTGCTACACCTCACCATTCGGAGTGCCAGTGGGATGGGCAGTTCCTACTGAATTGCTCTTTTACCAGAATATCGACTATTCCAGAAGATATATCACAAACAGCAGTAACAGCTGATTTGAGTTACAATAATATTAAAACTTTTGTGTGCTCTGATGGAAGAAATGAACAGTGGATGCTAAAACACCTGAACCTCAGTAACAACCTGATTTCTGAACTCACTTTAACTACCTGTACAAATTTACCCATTTTAGAAACTCTAAACCTCAATGGTAATGCCATCCACACCCTCACACTGGACATGCCTACAACTGCACACGGGTCTAAAAAGTACAGCGTTGTTGATCGTCTCCTGCCTGCTTTGAAAGTATTGTCAGTTGAAAGAAATAATCTTAATACAGTTCCAAGAGGTAAGCATTTTTGAAATCTTTAAAGACTTGACTCCCAAGGGCTAGGTTGGTTTTGGATATAATTTGTACATCTTACTGAATCCAGAATGTGACTTTCTCATTTTATTATACTTAAGGTGAGAGAAAGTTCCACTTGCAAATACAGAGGCTGAAGTAAATTGGTTGTTTCGGTTTATGTCATTAGGGGTTTTTTATACGGTCTTAGCAACCGTACTGCCTTAATGGCAGTCAAATATAACCAGACTTATCCTCTAAGAGCCCAAGCAGTATTCTTGCATGTTGTGTAGAAAGGGGGAGTAAGGATCTTTGCAAAAACACCAGCCTCCACATCCCAGTCGTGAACCTTAAAGTCAAGAAAATTACAGATCATGAATTTCATACTACCCTTCAAAAGGAAGTCAACACTCTTAAATAAAACTTGCTGCAATGTCAGTATTTCACAGAGACAGGAAAATATATTTTGTTCAGTCCAAACAAGTTTGCTCAGTGCCATTTAATAATCACAGTGACACCGTGGTGTAACAGGAGAGGGCTGTAAGGTTTTGAGACACTTGGAGAAAGAGACTGACTTTCTGGTCACTGAACTATGCTGGGCAGCTTAGCCTTTATCCAGGGATGATTCACAGTGGCCAAACTGTTTAAATGAAGCAGAAGCTGCCACATGAGCAGCCCTACCCTATACAACATGTTGAATTTATTGATCTCTTACACCACCATCAGATTCATTAGAGTTTGAAAATATGGGAGGACATGTGATGACAAACAAAAATACTGCTTTTCCCACAATGCCAGACAAAGATAATCTATTTGCCCCTACACGGGGTCATGAAAGTTCCATTTTTCTCCTTTTATGCTATTAAATAATTCTCTGGCATACAGGAAACCCATTTCACGTAATGATTTTGTACTGTCTATAAGGTATCTGTATAGACAGTAAAGAAAAGCTTACATTATAAAATATACCAATTAAGATTTGTTTTGATAGATAAATATGACTGCCCATTATAAGATGCCTCAGAGGGTCAGACAGATCAATCATCTTCTGTAAGAGACATTTTTAGATGTCAGATACATCTCTGTAAGAGAATTTTTAGATGTTAAAGTTCAAATTGCTGTGCATGGTACCACCACACTTCCAAGTTACACTTAAATCCTATATTCATTTAAATATGTGTTCAGAGCTTTATTCTCCTTATCCAAAATACTTCACTAAAATTCTGGGGTTTAAGCTCTGGAAAGAAAAACACAAACTGCAGTTCTGTAACAGAGGTTTCCCACAGAGAAATCCTTCTCCCAGCCGCTCCCCACCCAGGAATAAGGCTGCTGCCACACCAGTGTATATTTCTGGCACAAAAAATTAGATTCAGGGAAGTATCCACAATACAATTCCTCATGCAGGTGCACTGATGAATTTATGAACTGCCAGAACTTCTGTTTGCCTTTCCTATCACCTACCTCTAGTTTTACAGCAGGAATGAATCATTCCCTCTGCTTTTCACAATAAACCCAAAGATCAATTACTCAGCAAACAGAACTGCTAGCTGAGAAAAGAGGTTTCTGGTAAACAAGGTAACACCAAGGGCAAATTTTTTAAGAACTAGTAGCTTCTCAACAATGCTGTATGATCAAAAATCACTTCAGAGTGACATTGTGGTGTATGAACACAGCATCAGTGGGGATGCTGAGTGTTCAGGTACCTGCCTTCCCACTGGAACTTGCAGGCTGGAGCTTCAGGGGCTGCCTACACCGCACCTCAGAAAAACAAGGTGTCTCCAGCAATCAGAAGTGTTCCTTATGTAAGGTGGATGTCACTGTAACTAGGATACACTGAAGAATATACTGTCATGCTTCATAATTCACAGGCAGACAGGCATAAGCAACAACATATTTTTGTTTTCTTTTGGTTTTACATTCTATGAATACAGTTCAAATAATTCCACATATGAAAAACTCCCATGAAATTGCCCATGGCAATAGATAGGAGATACTATATCACCTTTTGCATCTCCATCTTTCACTTACAATTAAAATACTTGGATCTTGTAAACTCAATATATTCCACCCTTTTCACACTCCTTTCCTACCTCCAGTTCTCCAGAGAAGCTTGCGCGAAGTACAGAGATCACAGTCAGAATAATTTTGATAGCACAAAGAAATGTTAGTGCTTTTATGAAAGTGTCAATTTTTAAGACATACATTGACTGTGAATGTTTTAATGTGCCAGCTGTTAATGTTACGCAGCTTTTAGAATGGGACAACCCCTGACTAGGAAAGGCGTAACACAAAGGCTGCAGCCACTCATTGCAACAGAGAGGAATGGAAGGAATTTTGTTGCAAAGGATTTTATAAAGACACTTGATGTAATTGGGAAAACAAGAATATGAAATGTGAAATACATTTTTTTCTTCCTAGGACTAGGCCTCCTGCAGTCTTTACAAACTGTCCATATGTCATCCAATGCCATACAACAGATTGAGCCAAAGGATTTTCAAAACTGTTCACAGCTGAAGGACATTGACCTGCGAAACAACAAGATAACTAAAATTCATCCAGATGCCTTCAGAGATCTCATCAAATTACAGGTTGTAAAGCAATACAACTGTTTCAATATTTTATGTTAATCATTAAAGATATTAATTACCAACTGTTCAGCATGATTATATGGTTCTGATTATAACATTAGTGTACAAATAAAAAACTAGAGCAAATGGTGAAAATAGTATTTTTATGTATTTGCTTTTTGTATGTAGGAAAACACGCTGAAATGTACAAGATAGAACCATAAATTCACAATTTCTCTATGCCACAAACCAATCCATAACTGCCTTAAACACACACATCCCTTTCTACCCCTATCCCTTCCATGGCAAGAGCCCTGCAGCTCCCTATTCACACAGAGGTAAGTCAACAATGGGAGAATTCTAAACATACCACAATTTAAACTTTTCATCTACACTAAAAAGCTTAGAACAACATTATAGAAATCCTAAACAGATGTATTGTCCACAGAACTACAGAACTGCTTGTACACTAAAACACTGTTGTAAGATGTTGCAATAAGGATTCCATTGTAAGCCTTATCAAATTAATTCTGTATTATTTCCAAATAGGTCATGGATCTCCGTGAAAATGCTCTGACAATCCCTCTACCACAGATACTAGTCAGTTTGAACTTTTTTCAACTTGAAGTGTATTTGTCAAAGAATGCTTGGATATTTAACTGCAAGCTAAATGCTTTTAAACATTTATTTCATTTTGTCTTTGACTCCACAAGGAAAAAATGGAGCCTTTCATACAATAAGTCTGACAACAACTCCCAGAAACCTCTGCTGTGTCTTTCAAGTTTCCATTTAAACTGCAGGGACAATGTTTTGCTCAAAAGGGCTACAGTCCCAACAGGGAACACATCTGTGCTGACCTGTAACTTGGACAACATAAGGGGTATGTACATCAGGCACTCCATCCAAATGCTGCTAAAATCCAAATGAATGCAGAATGATCAGATAAATCTGGTTTTAAAAATGTATTCCTAAAGACGCTGTTTAAAAATAACTGAATAACACTTTAATGTGCAAAAGTATCTCATTAGAAAGTAGTATTCTGCCTAGAATATTTGAGAGTTAGGTTTCCCAAGTCTTCATCTCCTTCCTCACATTAAAGGAGTAGGTGACGTCAAATTCTACACAAGTAAGTTTCAGTAAGTAATGCATTGCAAATGTATTGGTTCATTTTGGACTGAAACAAAGGACCAAAGAGTGGGGTGGCACTTCTGGGGCACATAGAAAACTGAGAAGGATGCAATAGTTTTCAGTATTCAGTTACAGCAAAATGAAATTAAGGTTTAGTTGCAGGGGAAAAGATTTCTATTTCTTCTAAAGAAGTATAGCTACTGTAGCACACACTTCACTTAGATTTAAAATTAATAGAGAACACTGAAGGTATAAGCAACAAAACCTACAGAGCCAAGACCTACCATGCAGATGGAAAAATAAGACCAGACTTATAGCAAAAAGTGTATTTGTCGTGTGTTGTAAGGCAAAATGGTTGAACTCTAATGGACTAACAGCACTTGGAGGTGGTAAGGCTTTCCCCTGGGAATACTTCATCCCCAAATGAAAATATGCAGGAACTATCGGAAATGCCACCTGCTTTTGTCTATTTACAAGAAAAGTCACAGAAACCTGAATGAAAATCAACACACCAGATTGCGGCAAAACTCAGCTAGGAACGAAAGCTGATCCAAAGACAAAGCTGAAAATACGACCTTGAAATCAATTGCCAAGAGCCAACAACCAGCCATGGCCCACACTAGCTCAAGTTTGGAACAATTGCTCTATCAGTACAAATACCCTTGATATACAGACTTTTTTGCTGCAGTCAGATCAGCAACTACAGGAAAAACAGTGGTTGAAACAGTGACAGTTAAGAGGTGATGTTTTATCCCACAGCTGCACGCAGTGACCATGGCTAGGCTGCAGAGCAGCTGGCTACAGATGTGTCTCTTCCGCAAGGAAGATCAGCAGGTGTTTCTAGTACAACTCTGGACTTGCTTAGATGATTTCAGTGACCTCCCTCACACTACCATTTTTCTTGTAAAGTCCGCTATTAAGACCCCAATGTACTGTAGTTTTAGATGGGAGACAGTGGGGAGGGGCCTAAATATGGTTTAACAGACTTCATACCCCATTAAATTACTTAGGATGGATGAAAGGAAAATGGGGTTTATAATAAGCTGTTAAAATTATCGGAGATAGTCCAGAGTATATTCTTAAAAACATCATTGGAGCCTGCAAACCAAGTATATACTAGGCTTTTAACAAAGACTGAGTTTCTATTTTCTTTCATTTCAGGTAATGGAGTCTCTTGGTGGACACCTAAGGGCAGAATTTCAAAAAATCACAGTTTTCCTAATATGGCACTCGATAAAATGAATAATTTAGTGATATACAATGCTGAGAAAACTGCTGAAGGATTATATTTGTGTCTTTTTAATACAACAAAGGAGAAATATCTCATTTACAATATACAGGTGAAAGAAAGAGTTTCAGCATTTTTGGTTAGAAAAGCCCGGGACACTAACACTGTTTTTAGAGAGAGAGAAACAGAGCCAAACTTTGCACTGGCTGTCTCCCTCTCTGTGCTCATTACATTTGTTTGTGCTTTTTGTCTGGGTGCTTTTGCTAGACCCTACCTAGAGAACCTGTGGAGACTCATGCGCAGGAATAAAAATTCAAGTTCAGAACATACTTATTGTAATCAAGCTTTTTCAGATGAAATCTTGAGCAGAGAGTCTTCTGCAAGCAAGTCAACAAACATGCAGCGTAATGTGTTACTTTGTGATAAGAATTCTTTAAGAAACACACACATTTTTCCTACAAAAACTTCTATTTTGTATGAAAATGTCAGTGGTAGTGGCGTACATCCACCAAATCCCAAAGCAGAGTACCAGACACAAAGCAATAGAGAGATCAACATGAAGAAAACACCAGTGTTTTGTTCAAGAGTCCAAACTAGTATTGACAATAATGAAAGTATAAATGTTTATGATAATGGACTATGTTCTGTAAGGACAGACTACCAGAACAGCAATGAAGTAACACCAAACAGCAAAGTAAGTAACTGCTCTGGTCTGCTGCAGTCTGAGATCACAAAAGCTACACCAGATTCTCCAGAAAGAAAAGATACTGTATCACATAATGAACCCAGGCACACTACAATATTTATGCAGGGAAGGCAAAGCTGTGAAGAACAACTTGGTCTAAATGGCAACAAAAATATAACTAGTGATGTTGGAGATTTTATTTCACCCAGTAGCTCCAGAAGAGATGCAAATATTGAGAATTTAAGCACCTATGAAACAACAGAAAACTCTCCCCTTACAGAACATGACTGTAAAAGGATACATTCAGATGAAAGAGATGCTTCAGCTGATATATTTGGTGACAGTTCTTCAACTGAAGGGACTCCATTCACAATGAGTGACTGTAGTTCTTTAGCAGACTTTGAACTGGAACAACCTGATGTTAGTGACAACCTGCCACTCTGTCAGTCATCACTAGAGGAAGCCAATACAAACAGTGGAACTGAGAAGCTCTCAACATTGCCAGAGTCTCCAAACATTACTGATGAATTCCAGCAGATTGGGAAAAATGCAGATGAGAACAGTACCTATTTTGAAACCACTATTAATTACAGATCAGATACCACAATGTGTGAAACAGCCTCCCCTTACACTGATAAATGCAGTGGCCACATAAGCATGTCAGATCCAGATACAGTTAGGTCTTCAAGTCAAGAAGTTCTAGATACATTTGATTATTTTACTAATGCAGAGTCAACAGTACAAAACTCTGATTCTCTCCACAGTCAAAGTATAGATTTTGGTAACACGGTACTAAAGTTAAAACATTTTTCCACATATGACATAGAGAACACTTCTGAAAAGGCTGAACTGCAGCTGTCTCTGCTTCCCAGAGAACCACAGCATTTCCTCAGCTTCAGTCATACAGAAGAAAAAGAAAATGCACCAGCGGGAAATACAGACGAGCACATAGCCAGGACCTCCCCTGAAAAGAATAATGGTGGAGCAGACATTACATTAAGAAGAAACATGAGTACATCTGAGGACAACAGCTTTACTGTTGCTCCCATTGATACTGGTTTGAATGAGGTTGTTAAAAAAACAGCACTGCTGCATTCCAGCAAAGAATCATCTCCTCATCTGCTGCCTGAACACACAGCTGAAAAACATTTCATGTTTATTACACAGCAAGATGACTTGCTACCACAGGGGAAGGAGGCTTGTGCAGATAAAATGCAAGGAGGTTCTGATGAGAAAAATTCTGATGGATACACAGAATTACAGGATACCAGCAATTGCAGTCTGCCTGAAGAAACACAATCTTGTAATTCTAGAGCAGTTCTGCTGCATCTTCACAGTTCTGGGAAAACACAGGCAGACTTCACAACAGATGATCACTTCCAACTGGATCAGGGTGATGAGGATGCATATTCCTTCTCAATCCCACAAGGTTTCTTCAATGAAAGCACACCATACAGTTCATGTTCCTTCCCACAAAACCCTACAGGAAATACAATCTCTGAAAGCACTGATTCCAGCAAGACAAAGGATCACACTACTTTGGCAAAACTGGAGAACCATTCTGCAACAGCAGTAGAATACCTCCAAAATTCCAGTGAAAATCTCAGCCAAAAAAGTCAGACAAATTCAGGACAGGACCAGTTTTTTGTTAAGAAGAAAAGAGCATTTGATGGATTTGCTAATATTTTGCAAAGCAGGAGAACAAACTTCAATAGTTGAAACATAAAATGGTAACACTAAGCTCCCACACTGTTTATAGCATTACAGCATGTGCAAAAATTATTTTGTTTCAAAGTGAAATTACTTTAAGCTCCCACACTGTTTATAGCATTACAGCATATGCAAAAATTATTTTGTTTCAAAGTGAAATTACTTTTGTTTACTGAAAAAAAACTAATAATAAGACTTTATAAAAAGCTACTCCAGCATATTAATAAAGCTTTTCCTAAATTATATTTACTTTCTCATTATTGGTAGTTGATACTAATATACTATTTCCCTTGGAATTTACTTCAGATACTTACTGTTTTGTGTCTCTTTGTCTAAAATAAATGCAACACTGAAATTTACATTATTACTATTATTGTGTTTTCTTATGGGACTCAACCTATACAGTGAAATAGTACATACTACTGTCTTCTGCTTTTTGAGCCAGATTTGTGGATTATCTCTGAATTCACAGTTTTGCGAAGATAAATGAAGTCCAAGCAGCATTCAATTACATTTCAAAAATTACGTTTTAACTTGGCAAGAGAGAGGAAACCACATTTCTCAAAGAAACAGAAAAGAATTCAATTCTTGCAGAAACATCAGATAGAAATGTAGCTGCAATGGGACATCATCACCCAAAGTTTGCAGATGTGATGACATAGGCAGGGTAATTTATAAAAAGACAAAGGATCCTGTACCCACTTGAGATTTTATTTAAGAGTGGAAAATCAAGAGCAGTTCAAAACTGGTATTTTAGAACATCAGTAGCCAAAAGATAGCAAAGGTAAGGTAAAATTACCTCTAAATATAGCCCAAAGCCCTTTCAACAGACTCAGTACCACTGTTGCAGTCAAAGGAAAATGTCACCATGAAGGAGAGCAGACCCAGTTCTGGGAAAATGCAGGAAACTGGCTACAGCTCTGGGAAAACTCTTTCATGAAGACACAATCAACTCCTAAAAACTCCAAACAGAAGGAACACATCCATCACACGAGGAGCAAGTCCAGTGGCACACTACATCATACCGACTGACAGAACAAGAGGACAGTCTTACGCTGCACCAGGGGAAGTTTAGGTTAGACATCAGAAAAAAAATCTTCACTGAAAGAGTGATTGGGCAATGGAATTGTCTGCCCAGGGAGGCGATGGAGTCACCCTCTCTGGACGTGATATGGCACTCAGTGCCACGGTTTAGATGATGAGAACATGTTAGGTTAGGTCATAGTTTGGACTTGATGATCTCAAAGGTCTTTTCCAACCTAGTTCATTCTGTGATTCTGTGATCACTGAAACTACCTTTAAAGAAAAAAACTAAGAACAAAGAAGCCACTGCCAGCTTTCAGTAGAGCTCATTATCCACACAAGTTCTTTGTGGCCAAAACAGCTTTAAAAATGCAATGCCTGAAAAAAGCACTGACTTGCTCTTTTTGGTATCTTTGAGTCTTCAAACACTGTTAACATCTCTCCAAGGCCTGTCACCTTTTGGTTGTAGCAGCCACTAACATTTTAAGAAATTAACTATACAAGCAAGGCAATTTTGTGAATCATGGGGAAAACACCAACCTGAGTGCCCTACTGATGTCTCATACACTGAAATGTTTTGCCATTTGCTTGTGCAACAGTTCAGTAGGATTTCAAAATATACACTGGAAAATTATTTTCTCGTCTTTTTTTCTGACCGTGAGAATGCTGCAGTGGCAAGGCAGACAGTACACTACTTGTGAGAAGCTGAAGGATTTCCAAGATTCCCTTTATGCCATAAAGTTACAGAAAAGTTCCTGTTCTTGTCACACAAAGTCAATTCACTCCTTTATCACGAGATTTTAACATGTGACAAAGTATCCATTCTAGTGTCAAAATACCATGTTTCATCTCAAACTTATCTTCATATTTCTGCCTAATCTTGCTGCTGGCCTTAGCTACTCATCTCTCCCCTCTTATTATCACTTCTTCATTCAAATCCAAACACTCAGCTGCTTCTCCTTCATATTAGTTCATTAGCAATTGCTCCTTAATACAAAACCTTTCTATTTTCTCTGACTTCCATGCAGTACTCATCATACTCTGTTCCTCTCTACCCACTCCATGCATGCCCTTCTGTATACAGGTAGTTACACAGTCCCACACACACTGACCCCAAGATTATATCCTCACTTTTTTTTACGTTTCATCCACTCTATCTTGTTCACAGTGAAAACTGATTTAGCTTATTTGGCCATTGAGAATTTTCTTTGACACCTCTACTAGTAGGAAGCCAATTGCTGTTATTATCCCAGTTGACTGTGGGTAATTAGACAAAGTCACAGAACAAGCTCCATAAAAAAGGTGCCTGAGTGTATGCTGTATGAATTTGTAAATGAAGCATGAGGAGTCAGTCAAGAGGATGTTGGCAATAGTCTGGACACACCTTTCTCACAGGGAAATGGCGTGCAGAACTCCGCAATTGACAGGACACAGAATCCCTCACACAGTGTATCAGGACAGGAAAAAATACTGAAGTTTTAAGAGCAGATCAAGAACTTCAAATGCAGTAATCAAAATGAAACAAAACTCTCATTTTCAAAGACATACTTATTATAGTTTGATAATTATCAAGTTATTTGCTGTAGGTACAAAGCATTTCAATCTTTCCTGAGTCCACCTATCTGCTCATCCAGTCCATACATCAACAGCTTTTCTATGAGGACCTCATGGGTCAAAAGGCTGGACCAAGACGAGTGGGTAATGATCATGCTTCTGTAAAATTTTGTCTTGAGACATTTCTGTTCAAATTGACTTACTGTTCAAAACTTTCGTATGACAGTACTGTTTTACACTCACACACTCCACTTGAACCATCATCTTTTTGAAACACATACCTGTTCCCAACAGTTTTAAATACTGATTTGCTCTACTATTAGAAACAAGGGTGACAAGAGCCTACACACAAGTTCTCTGATTATACTTGATAAAGGTAGCCTGTTGATGTATGTTCAGATATGAGAATTTCTTAAGTATGAATCACAGAAAAATCTGAAGTCAGTTGCTGAAACCAACACAAATACTGTTTATTTGTGGGATGCCATTTTACATTAACACCATGAAAAGACCTAAAAATCAACCAGATTAACTCATGTTAGGTGGCATAACAATATTTTCATCATATCGTGATTCACAGAAGTTTAGCACACCTTATTTATGTAATATCAAAGTAACTAAGACGTAAAGCATTCACAGTTACAGGTTAACTGCTGTTCCTGCAACAGCAGTGTCAGTAGGTGCTATTTTGACACACGTACACATGCATACACACACGGGGGGGAACGGGCAAGGATATAAAAAATAAAAGCAAACAAAAAAAATCAAGCTGAATTTTGGTCTCAATTACAGAAAACAAACTATTTAGTTGGTGGATGGATTCTATATACTTTTACAACAATATGAAAAGACAAAATATAAGGCCTAGAAAGAGCAGCTATATGTTAGCAGCTATAATTAAAACCAGGGCACAAGCTAACCTTTAAAGCGGTCTATATGAATTCCAAGAGTATCAAACTATTTGTTAGACTTGTGACCAAGGGTCAACAGAAATCTGGGAAAACCTTAACACAACTAAAGTCCATTTCTTGTCCTTCAAAATAGTAACTTGGGAACATTAACCAAGTAGCAATAAGCTGTAATTAATTTTGATTGTGTGAGCATGTTTGTGATGAAATAAAATGCACATTTGTGGTAAAATGGGAGAAGCCTCTACAGAATTAGAAACAGTTACACAAAGATAACCCAAGTATTTATTGTAGCTTAAAGACAACCTTAAAGAGGTTTTAACTGAAAAATGAAGTGCATAAATAATTTCAACAATTTCTATGTTCTTCAGCTTGCTTTCCTTGGAAAAGATAAAAAGTGAAAAAACAACAGAAATAGAGAGTTATATTAATACTTTAAATACTTAATATCACTTTGCTTTAGAAAGAAATTTAATTCATGGACTGTTTTGGTTACTAATATTAATAGAATCATTTAGGTTGAAAGAGATCCTTAAGATAACTGAGTCCAAAGAGCTCCAAATGTTTGTCATCTATCAAAGAACATCAGCTCCTATAGTCTCTGGACACTGTTTTCCTTTCACTAACTGTCTTTCCAATTTACATCTCCCAAATACCAAAAGTGAACTGTACCTTGAATCATCAAATTTCTGCTAAAAGTTCAATAATAGTACACCAGAAAGATTAGCAAAAGACCCATGACACTTTTTCAGGAATGATGTCTCACCGTCTTGTCCCAGAAATCAGCATATTCTGTACATTACTTTTCAAAAAGGGAGGGGGGGAAGTCCACAATGAAACAAACAAACAAAAAAAATCTACATCAGCTATTTGATGGCATAATAAACAAAAAAGCAAATGCCACGCTTGTACTAAATACAAGATCAACTGAGCAGGTAACTTTCCAAAACTATTAAAAATTTCTCCAATATACAGGAGCAGGCAATGTTAGGATCTTCTGCTTATCAGCATATATAGCAAAACCAGCAGGATGGATAGCACAGGGAAGCTCATCAAGCCACACAGGTCCATTTTATTCCATTTGTTCACTATAAACGTCAGTAAAGCTGTCTCTACTAGCTGTAATTGAATCTGTGTTTTACTTTATGAAGATGCATGTTTACAAGCCTGCTGATGGCTACAGATTCATCCCGTTTCAAATGAAGAAAAAATTTGCAGCATCTGATTCATTTCCAAACACATTCTTCTTTTCCATCACTCCCAACTACTTTTACCCAAATTAAAAAAACAAGTTTGTTTGCTTACACAGCGCAAGTACTTTGAGGTTTCTTTTCCCATTTCTTTGCTTTTAATTAAATTTTGTATTCTGATAAACATTTGCAAAACTGCCAACAGCCAACACCTGGCTGAACAGATTTCAGTCAACCCTGTTATATGAAAGCTATACCTGTAACAGTAATAAATTAAGTGTCTTTGGCTCCTGCTTCCATTATTGGAAGCTCAGTTATTTCTGACATACAAAACCTTTTATATAAACTTATACTTGTTGGAGGATTCACGCCAATTTGTGCTGAACGGTTTCCTAGAGTCAACAGCGAGATTAATGTTTTAAGAACAATTACAGCTATTTCACTTAAAATCTTGGCAATCACAATTTGGCCTAACGTTAAAAGTTATATTGCTTCTAAGTTCATTCTTTTAAGAACTAAACCAGCAGCTCCACTGGTATTTCATTACAGTAACACTATTGTAATATACACATTTACATCAGAAGTCTTAATAAAACGTGTGTTTTCTTAAGAGGCTTATTGTAAACATTAAATACCACACTCCACTCAATCAATTTCTTGTGCAAACTGGCATCAAACATGGAATTAAGGTTATGTGCTTCAGTACATGAGAAAGCACTGACTGTGTATGTTTTACCACTACTAACTTTAAAAAGCACTATTTAGTGTTATGGAAATCCAAATGTAGCTATTTCATGAGAAAGGTAGTATTTTCTTCTTAGCATCATGAAATTCTAGGTTTTGTGTATGCATATGTATTGTATATTTATGTATATACAAATATACACAAACAGGAACAAACATTTTTTGTCTTTGGCAGCTGAGCTTGAAAAACAAAAACCAACGACAACAACAAACAGATCTGAACACAACTGACCACCTGTAGCACCACAATTACAACCTCCTGGTCCAGGGCAGCAAACTAACGTGCTTTTGCTAAACTAGGCTTAATCCTGAAAGGAGTCAAGTCAATGGCAGTTGTTCCTGACTTGACAGCAAAGATAGAACCTTCAACACAGAGGAAAATTTCACTTTCAGCATAAAATGCTTTCCTCCTGTTCCCGTGGATCACATTCTAGGGAAATAACAAAACTGCCAATATCTCGTAAAATATTTCTACAGAAAAGTAACGTTATTTGTCATTCCAAAACACCCACTGACCCTTTGTTGTTAAATGCTCCATGAATCGATAACATTTTAATAAATCCTTAGGGATCAAAGTTTAATAGCACCGGATACTTCAAGGACCTATTTATAAATATCAGCACTAACATTACTCAGTAAAGAAGGGTAAGGCAAAGACAACATGACAGAATTACAGAACTTAAACATTATTCCATTCACTCATTTTTTCCCAAAATAATCACTAGAACCATCCTATACAGACAAAGAAATGAGTGAAACAGGCAGTGGTCCCTACTAAAAAGTACTGTCATTTAATGCTGGTGTTTTACATGCCCATTGCCTGCAATGGACGTTCTGCTAGGAAGCTTTAACCCCCAAAACGAAAATAAAAGTAATGTTTTGACTATTCAGTATCATATTTTTTCTGATATCATATTTTTAAGTACTTAGAAACACGAAGCTGGAGGCCCTTGGAAAGACTAGTATTGCAAACAAAAAAATCCCCAAAATCTTTATTATGTATGTGCTAGGGTTGAGCATACTTCATTCTCCAAACTACTAATTTCAGCTAGAACTTTCAGTGTCATTGGGTCACTAGATCACAACATAGACCAAACACTCTTGGTACACCAAAAATTAAAAGGAGTATGCCAAAGGCAATTTACAAAAGTCTAAAACCCATTTTTAAAAGGTACTTTAATTTGTTCATTTGTACCTGTAATGACTACTGCAGTTTTAACATTAAAAAGTCAGTACTTTTTTCTTCAAATGGAAATCATCTGTGGCATGTATAACTATTACAGTGTTTAAGTATTTATATGTATATATATATATATTTTAAGACACCAATGTTTCATTCCTATAAAGCATTAGGTCAGGTTTGGCAAATTCTGGTCAAGGAAGTCACAGTATGTCTTCTCTTCTCAGAAATTGGCATCTCAAATAGTAACACTGAAACTGACAATAGTTCTTCACATAACTATGTCCAGAAAGTCTGAAATGCTACATTTGAGACCAAAAGAAAAACAAAATAACTAAAGTTTCAACAGACATGTAAGTGATGATTAGAAATATGCCACAAAATTATTTTTACAATACATTTCTGCAGAAATAATCCCTAGGTGAAGCCTTTTTTTATACACATATACAAAATTTAGACAGCAATATACACATAATCACAGTGAAGACTCTGGCAAGTTAACCAATTCATAGTGTAAATACAAAATGCAAAGCAGCCTTCAAAGAGAACAATGCTAAACAGCAAGCATAGCTAGCTTGTTAAATAGCAAACATCAAAAGTTCCCTGCCAAAGCGATGCAGTGCAAGAAAAGCAGCATGCACTTTGATACAAATAGCAGTTTATGGCTAATGGTTGACATAACTGTGGTAACAGTGACTCTTGGGTAGCTGTGCATAGCTAAACTCCTATGTCATCTGTTTTCCTTTATACCATTCCACAAACTCATCCAACAACACTGGCCCTGTAGAGAGATCAAATAACTGTATTATACAAAATTTTGTAAAATGACACTGAATGATTAAAATAAGAGAAATAAATTATTTTAGAACATCAACATATGGTAGTACTTACAGGCTCCATCTTCATCATAGTTACTGAGGTCAAGGTTAATTGTTCTGCTGAATTCAAGAACATTACACCATTGGTCCTTATTGATAACTTTGTATTTTGATTGCTGCTTGGGGCAAGAAACAGAAATTACTAAAATGTATTTTCAACTGTCTCAAACTCAGATTTTCTTACAGAAAATTTAAACTTTGTGATGCATTATTATTTTAATCTGTATGCCATCTAAAACTAAAAAGGATTAAACCAGCAAGTACTTAAACTAGTGATGAATCATGCTTTTGATTAAGACATCTTTTAGAGGGCAAACATACAGCAATAAAATGAAGTCCAAAAGCAAATAAATAACATTCTATACTTTGTTCTGCATTACACAAACCTTAACAGCAGAGGAATTTGGGAAAAAGGAAGAAAGGAAAGATAACCAGTTGCATGTGCTGCTTTGGTGGTTACTATATCCTACATCAGAATACAACATTCTTAGCTGTTCATTCTACCTCTAGTGAAAAGTATCAAAGAAGAGAGATTAAAAACCCCCCTGTCATTCTGTTTCCAATTCCATACCTCTAGAAACTGATGAAATACTGGAAAAAGGGACCATGCTTTTCCTAAAAGAAGGCCCAACATACATTTGGCAGTATTGATATCTAGGCTGCGCTGGTCCTTTTCCTGCACAAAAAGGTCAAAAAAGGAAAACAGAGCATGAATTCAGAATTTTTCACTTCCCTCAGACCTCACCCATGCACAGAATAAATTAACAAGTATATAATATATAGCAGTATCTAACAGTGTTTTTTAATAATACACAATTTCCCAGAATAGTTTCCTTCCTTATAGGTAATGGCTTGTTATATGGACATGTTGCTTTCTATAGATGTTCCCAAAAAAATCATCGGTAAGGCAGATGAGGCGTAAGGTCATTTCTGACTTCAGACCTCCCTAGTAAGCAATGGCCATCAGATCCCCAGCCATGTTAGCACGTATCCTCTGCACAGCCACACCTTTCAGAATAGCAGTGCTGTACTCATTTCCTGCCGTATCATTACAACTATGTGGACTGTTGACAGACACTCACTGCTATTTGACAGCTCCTTAACTCTGTGAGATTGAGCCAAGGAGAATCTTTGTTCTGTTATTCTAATTGATTACATGAAATTCAGATTAAATTATCAAATGAGCAGAAAGAACATAATACCCGAGTACATCAAGACACCTCTCTGGACTGTCCAGTTTTAGTTCAATATAACAGCAGTATATTAAGGCTTAAGGGTTGATTTTTTTGTTTCTGCTAAGTCAAAGCAGCAGCACCTGTACCCAGCATGTGTTAATCAGTGACAAAGTTAATATATTTAGTAACATAACTTCTGCACATCTCAAAGTAGCATATATGCGTGTGATTCCATTTTGTTAAGTAGTTTATCCATCTACATTTGTTGTCAAGAAATTAAACCAATTTTGCTGAGAAACGAGACGTAAACCCCCACACTTTTATGCCTTGGTTATAGCACTAAGCTACAAATTCACAAGTTAATGAAATCACTAAAAATAAATTTCCCTATTAGTTAGTGTACACCTTGTTCTCTGTACATATTCATGACTGCAGACTGCAAAGTCTAAATTAAGAAAATACAGGGTATCACAGAATCATGGAAAGGGTAAGTGGAAGGGACCACAGTGGATCATCAGGTCCAACCCCCCTGCTCAAGCAGGGTCACCCTAGAGCACATGGCACAGGATTGCACCCAAGTGGTTCTTGAATATCTCCAGTGAGGGAGACTCCACAGCCTCTCTGGACAATCGGTTCCAGTGCTCAGTCACCTGCACGGTAAAGAAATTCTTCCTCATATTCAGATGGAACATCCTGTGACTCAGTTTCTGCCTACTGCCTCTTGTCCTATTGCTTGGCACCGCTGAGAAGAGCCTGGATCCATTCTCTGACACCCTCCCTGCAGATACTGACAGACAGTGGCAAGCTCTTATCCTTTAACCATCCTCATTGCCCTCCATTGGACCTCCTCCAGAAGCTCCATGCCCCTCTTGTCCTGAGGAGCCCAGAGCTGGACACAGCACTCCAGATGTAGTCTCACCAGGGCCAAGCAGAGGGGCAGGATCACTTCCCTCAACCTCGTGGCAATGCCCTTCCTAATGCACCCCAGGATACCATTGGCCTTCCTGGCCTCAACAGCACACTGCTGACTTACGGACAGCTTGTTCTCCAACAGGACATATCCCATACAGGGATATTGTGGATACAGGGAGTGTCTGAAAGATCACTGCAATACAGCTAGCTGCCCTGTGTCTCACCTGTACAAATGCAGTTCTATGTATTCAGAATATGCATCTCTATTAAAAAAAAAACAAGCTCAAATCATAACTGAATTGTCTTCTATCACATAGGAAGGACTGAGCAAGATTCCAGTTCTCAGTCAACAACTGAATGCCCTAGTTACAAGGTTCATTTCGTACTAAACACTCCTCAATTCTAAAATTGTGTAGACAAAATTTAATACCGATTTGTTTTGAAAGTAAAGTGGGGAGATGAACAACTCTGAAAACATGAGAAACTGTTTTGCATTCTGGGCAGTAAATCTAAGAAGGATTTAGAGAAATAAAGTAAATTCCAGGATGAACTTAGTAATAAAGATGAAAAAGAAACCTGCAAAGGCATTTTTGTACTAGTATGATATAAATCTTTCATTTATTTCCAACACCAAAAAGTTCTAAAACCTAATTCTCTTCCCAAAGCCCATGTATACTTCTGTCACAAACACCTTTGAGCAGAAATCATACTGCTGTCAGAATACATTTTATTTTACATACTGTTTATACTCTGAATTCATCCCACACACTCAAGTATTAATGAAATCAGGCTCCACTGCCTTCACTTTGGCCACATTGGTTTTTCATGCCTTATATATTTACATTTCAGTATTCTTTTTCTCTGACTACTGATCAGAACAAATTGTTCAGATAAGCCCTTTCTACCCACCTCCAACTGCCTAATGGCTCATCTGCCATGACAGATGATCCAATTGCATTCTTAGAATACATTCCAGACACTTATATCCCTTGGATACAGTTGAAGGAATATATTAACCAACTGTTAAATCAGAGTATTTGTTTTACACTGATGATAAACAGTCTTCCTGAGATTTTCCCCTGTAATATTATAGATTAAAGATCTATTTAAACCACGTAATACATGCATCTGTATGTTCTCAAACTTGGCAATGATGAGGGCAAACATGGATTGAGGAATGTATTTATGCTTAATATCAACATATGGTGTTTTAAATTATTTCCTCACATTTATGCTTATTTAAATCGTGCATGCCACATGAAACCTTGGTGATAGATTTTTATTCACAAACTAACTTTAAATGCCAAATCAACAGACTTGCAAAAAAATTTCTCCTAAAACTTAGAAAGTTTAGACAAGTGGTTTTTTGCCATGGAGCACTTCCTTCAAAGAATTATCCTTAGGACAGAAATTATACAATCTCCCAAATCTGAAACCATCACCCTTTTTCAATGACCCTGAAAAAAACTATGCCCAGTTCAATCTGACATTTATAAATATATCCGCCTTTGTCAGTGTTCTTTTCTATTCTTACTGGATGCCATTCTCCAATAGACTTTCCTCAAGTTTGTAGAATCAAAAGTCCAATAATCATATTAGCCTAACATTGTTTTGGTAATTCCCCAGTTTATATGCCTTTGACTCGAAGTTCCATAATCTGCAGGGGTTTTTTGTCACAAATGAAGTCACAGCACCTGTGTCTCAAAGTTTAAATTCTTTTCCGAGACCACCGTTAGTCACATCAGTTTGGTACCTCTTGAAAAGAACCCACACACTAGCCACCTTTTAAGTTTCTGCACTTACTTTGGACAGGCCATCAGCTGGTGCAGGTTTGCTCTCTATTCCAAATATTTCATCAGTATCTTGAACTTCTCAGGTAATGCCTTTGCATTTTGCATTGAGCAAAACTGGCAGAATAAATCTTCATACAGCAAAGGAGGAATTAAGAGGTTGATACAGCTTTTTTTCCCCTCCTATACTAACTAATCCCATGCATTTTTTTATATTCAGCTGCAAGTTTCCTTGTTTAAAAGTGAACTACCATAAATCTGAATGCTGAGATGCAGAAAGCACTGAGGTACCAAAAATATGAGTTGCTAATGAGAGACTATCAGAAGTGCTATCAGTTCAATTTCTTCTTACTTTTCTCATGCTACTTTTTTTTGCTGCAGATTTTCTTAGTATTTTTAGTCCTCTTGCACTGAAATCTGAGGTTCAGTTTTACCTTTTTATATTAAATCTTCTGTACATTCCATCACATTGGCAAAATGGATGTCCAAATTCTATTTCAAAATGTTATTTCAGAAAATAAAGTTCTCTTATTACTCCCTCCAAGTAGGAATAGTCTTATGTATATTATGGATTCCATTACAGGTAAAATTTCATCAAAGCATGTTTTATAGCAGGAAGACTGATATCAGGGTATTGTTTAATAAATACTGAAAACATCATTAAAGCCATTCCAACAATCTTCTGAATCAGTATTTAGATCATATCCAGCTTTTACCATGTTATCCATTTTTACCAGCTACTGAAATGTATGAAGTGTCTTCCTGTTTTAAATATGTTTATGCTCACAAAATTCAGAGTAAGAAAAACCACATTAATTATAAAGTCAGAGGAACTCAGTGGTAAAAGTTCCAATATAAAACAGAATGGGGCCTAAATGATTTCCCTGAAGTCATAAAATGGCTTGAGGCAGAGATAGAACATGTCACTAAACCACTAAACACTGCACATCCTATATACTTTTCCAGTTTTGACATCTTGCATATATTGTTTTAGAACACAAATGGTTCCATTTGTTAGAAGCAATCCTGAGTGGCACCTTAAGAGAAACAAACTTAGAAGTATACAGTCTTGCAATTATTATTTATGACACTAAAGTTTTTAATTTCAAATCCACAGTACTTACTCGTGCAAAGTCAAAGGCATATCTATAAATAAGTTTAAAATTGGTAGGCTCATTTAATAAAGATCTCAAGTAATCCAGAGAGTTTCTCAATTTTTCTGTAGTATCACACCTATAAAACAAGCACCAAGTGAGTTTAGAGTCTGCATTCTTACAGAGATGTCTGATGTTCTAGGAAAAAATCTCTAACATGTATCCCCATTAACCTGTTCAAAACACATCACTCTGTACAGAGGCATGTTTTTGAGTCTGTCTGCATAAAATGTCTTATTAAACCCACAGTGTGTAACAGATTAAGTAGCAAAGTCTTACACTGGGACTGACTGGCTTCATAAAAAATGCGCTCTCCAACAGATTAAACTAGGAGCTTGTCCATGCATGGCAAACAACCAGTTTGCAGTGAAATCAAAGCAGTGAAAAATACTTCTAAAGTCTTGCTGAAACTATAGAACTTCCTACACAGTTTTAATAATTCTCTTCTGGAAGGTAAGTCAAAACACAGTTCCTTCTTTCTTTCTCCAACTCTCTATGAAACATGATTATTCATCTATATTTATGTTAATTCTGCCATAAAAACAAGCTCTTAACAGGAGACAGCAACTCTTAGAAAGAACAGTGCAGAGTTACAGAAAGACTGGTTTAAAATGCTGAATAATACAAAGCCTAACAACACACCAATATCTGAAAGATCTGTGCAATCCAGCAACAAAGACAGGTGTCCTTGGGGACAGAGTGTCAAACCTCATGACATTTCTCTTCTATTGAGACTGCAGACATTTTAACCCAACTGTATTTACATGTGCAACTTCAGGTTTCAAGCTGTCTCTAAGTGAGCATATAATCATAAATCAGGCCAAATTATGACTTCTACTCCATGGCAGAACTCTCTGCTTTAGGTGTAATGAGTCAAAACACTAAAGTGGTTTTTTTCTGAAAAGCTGTGTTTACTATAACAAGCTTAAGAGAATTTTCAAGGCACTTACTGTAGCGATGTCATTCCTTTTAACCATTCTTGTAACGTAAAGTAGCCCATGTTTTGTGCATCCAACTTCCATGCTAGCACAAGCATAACTACCTGTTTCAAAGAGAAAAAAAATGGAGACTGAAGAGTTAACAAAAAGATGCATGTTTTTCAAATAACCACTGTTTAGTGGGCTACAAATGCTTTTACTTGTATAAGTGGGAAGTTCAGAACTTTGCTACACTATTTTAGAAGTTAAAAAAACCCTTCAAGTGACAAACCTGTACACAATCCAAACGAAGAGAAGGTAACAGCGCAAATATATAGAGTGAACATCCACCCGAGCTATCAGTAGGGACTTCAAGGGAGTTTGCACAGTCATCTCATGAGCAATACAATCAGGAAGATAAGTTGAAAAGGTTTCCCAAAGTAACTATAAAATTTCAGTAGCAGTTTGACAAGTTATAGCTGACATTTGTTAAACCCTCATCTCAATGAACATCAGTTACAATCACAAAATTCTATGATTTGAAAGCTAATAATGATCCCACAATTCAAGCAGATGTTAAGTAAAGCTAGATGAACTAACATTAACACACATTCAAACAGAGGCTGATACATAAATACTTCAGTTTTGGCCGAAAGGAAAGTGTCTCTTTCACATCTCACACAGAAGACCAAAGCAATAAAGAATTAAGATAAAGCAATACTATAAGATTATTATTATCTTATTCATCAACTTAAGAAAACACTTTTGACAAATACATGAAAGAAAAACTTGCAGGATAACTGACCCTGCCAACTAGGAGAAAAAAATAATTAAATCATTAGGTAATTTAAATTTGCAACTCAGCCGTTAACTAATGTTAGTGCAGCTCTGTACAGCTGTTAATGCAAAATCAGAATACCTGCTTATATATCCAAATATATGCATAAATCACATTTATTACTCTCATAAACTCTGAAATTAGCAAATTACATCTTATTTTTCCAGTACATCTTTCAAAGCCACAATTCTCATTTATTTATATGATGCTTCACGAATTCTGCAAAAGACAGGACTTCCAAATGCATTTTAAGAACAAAAATTAGGTACTATGAAAAATCCTGTAAAAGGCACAATTATTTTTTAAATTTTTTTCACACACATATATACACACACACACCTATAGAATACGTATCTGTAAATATATTTATATTCCTTATTTGTTTTTTGAAATGGTATAATGGTAGCATCACTACCACCCACAATATTTGAAATACCTTTCTCTCCTAGAAAACCCAAAGGAAACACTACTTGTTTGTTAGTTGCTATATTAAATCTTGAATGTTGTCTCATTGTTTCAGACAACCATCAGCTTTTTTTTTTTTTTGAGACCTCTCTTTTTCTGGGGAGAAAGGTTGGTATTAAAGTGAAAGAGAAGGGGTGGCACCAAAGACAAACTGAGGTTTTAAAAGTTGACAGCCTGGGGTTTAAAATAATGGCAAGTTGTTCCCAAATGTGTTTCAAAACCTCTCTGGTTTGTATTTTTTGAATTTTTTTAAACTCTCAAGAATTTTTTAAATTCTTGGTGGAAAAGCAAGAGCTGTAAGACTGGCTTATGTACACCATAGCAGATGAGGCATTTTTTAAATGGATTCTGAACTTACATTTTCTGGTTCAACTCCAATGTCTTCACAAAATTTCTCCATACCTTCCGGCCCTACAATGTCATCCGTGCCTGCAAACAAAATGCATTGTACTTATCTCTAAAAATTAAAAAAGCCTGTCCTTTACAGCTCAAAAGAAGTGCAATCACACAGTACAACCTAACTTTCATACAGTTTGTTTGTTTTGACATGAAATAACTATTTCCACACTTACTGTCAGACTTGGATACACTTAAATCTTTATCTCACCTTTGAAAACAGAGAAACTGTAAAACAACTCTGCACCTGCCATTTTTTCTACTCACTCACTGAGATAATCTTGGAAGTGTAAATTAGTAAGATTTTTAAGAATGCACTTAAGACTAACAGAACACCCACATAATATTACCATCCTTAAATGAGTGGATGATGGCTAGTGAAATTCATTTCTTGGCTTGAATCTCTACTGTTATCCTAAGATCAAATCACATAAAAATGTGATGTACAGGATACAAGACATCATCATTCCCAGAATCTCATTCCTCATTGTCTCATATACTATCTTTATATAATGTTATCCTGCTTATTCATATTGCTACACCATGGCCACATATCATCTGAATAATAGTAACTGCAGTGGGAAGGAAATAATGAATTACAGTTATTTGTCTACTTAAAAGGAAAAAAAGATTCAAAATACAAAAGCTATAAAAATGCACTACTAGTAAAACATGGTCTTAAATCAAGATTTTTGTAACTTCTATAATATTCCTGAAAAACTTACACAGGCATTAAGAATTGTACTGTGCAATTCTATTTTTAAATGCACTTTAAGTATTTGAACTATTTTGTTAGAATTATTTTACTCATGTTTAAAAGGGCTCATTTGAAAAAAATACAGGCTGAAATGCCTACCTTCCTCTACTATAAAGATCACACGTGTGAGAAAAACAGGGCTTATAAAGGGAAAAATCAATCTGCATTTTATTAATAGGTGATCTATTATAGAAATAACAAGGTTTAATTATGTCTTTTCCCATCTTCTCATCACAGCCTTTCAATTCTCTGAGTGTACACAATAGCCTTTAAAAAGATTCATTCTGTAATGCAAAAAGACACCAAGGGAGGGAAAAAAACCCCCAAATGCAGTGTCAACGTCTGCATACATAAAGAAGACTTATGAAGGAAGAACACAAGAAATTATTCCTTGAAAATTCAAATTTTAGAATGTTACTCAATACTGTAAACAGAATCATACTCTCCACTTTTCTGTGTTTTATCTTGGTGTGTGCATCCAGTGGAAACACCAAAGTTCTTTCACAAACAGCCTTCCTTTCCTCCTTTCTTTCCATGAAAGTCTTGACAAAAATGAGTCATGCCTGTTGCTAGAGTAAAAAAATAAATCAAGCTGGTCAGAAAGGCAGAGAATCTAACAGGTTAGATTTGGCTTGAATTTGTCTGAATCTCCTCTCACAGACTGCCACAGACAAGTGAGATCTCCAAGTATTTAATTTAATTTAATTTATATAATTTTATTAGGAGAAAAAAATTGTTTATTACATCAAATTAAGTTAGTCTTCATTATGTTTAAGAAGTAGACAAAGCAGAACAAGCTGTGCGACATGTTATCTAAGACAGCACCAGAAAACTGCAAGATAACATTAAACATCTATTTAATTTCTTTTTGGTCTTTACAGTCATGAGATCATTTTTACCCATACCTTCAGAAAAACGTGCAGAAAAACAAGTACAAAAACCAACTTCACTAATAAAGGATCATCTTCTGTGACCGCAGACCATAATTAACATTCCTAGAAGTAATGTCTGAAGAAAGTTCTCATACACAAGGGCAAGAATAAATAATACAGGCTACCTTCCCTATACCTTGTGATAGAAAACTATCTGATAAAACTAGTATGGGATAATGGGATATTTGAATTCATTCACTTCTTTGCTCAAAACCCTAAGCACCAGATTCAGCAGGAATAAAACTAATGTCACTACCTCCCTCACCCTTTGGGTTTTTTTAAGTAAAGACATACCACTTCTCCTGAGTCTAGTTCTGTACTGTTCAGCACTATCATGGCAGATGACAGAGAGGTAACAACATTTTCAATGGAAGTACAGCTTTAACTGTAGATTTGAATAGTAAAGTATACATGTTCCAAAACATTTCAACTTACACACCCTTTATATTCTTTTTATATGATATAGACAAAGACAAAATTGAACCTTAAACTCTTCAACCTCATGCTACACACAATATAAGGAAAGTTTCTCTAAGACTTTTACAAAAAATCCTTTCTATCCAGTCTTTCAAAAGCTCAGATAATGCCATTTCCATATTCCAATATAAATTAAATTGTTATTGGTAGGAAATTTGCATTTCATACTTACCTGCATATTCATAGAACCATTCTAAGCATCTCTTACTTGAAAAGACTTCTTCCTCTGCTTTTATTCTAGTTGAATCGTATTTTCTATACATACTTATAAGAAAGAAAGAGAAACAAGTAATTAATTCATCAATATTTTTTAAAAGCAATGTTTTAGTCAACAGCCACTCTTAGCAGAAACATTATTCCTTTCAGTTTCCCCAACATTTTGTCCTCATATCCAGTCATTTGGAACACTGCTCAAGAATCACTGAAGCTAAATACTTTGTTTGCTCACTGTTATACTTCCATTGATTCATAATCATTACATTGATTCATAATCATAATCATCATGTAAATGACCTTCCCCTAAAATGAGTACAGGTTAGTTCAAATTCCGCCCCAAACTGTTCTGTGTAAGTTCACAGTAATGCCTTGCCTTACACCACCAGTTACCACAGTCAACTGATGGGCTGCAATCCAGCTGTGGGTCTAAGGCCAGAGTAATTCCATGTCACAGTCAACACAGGTCCTACCTCTAGGTGCACACTACTTTGTGCACTTCGAATTATTAACTAAAGAGAACTGCAAATACTCTTTTTGCCACCTCAAAAAATGCTACAAAAGGCACAAAGGCCAAAATAGACATGACCCATATTATTCTAAAGCCAGTAAGTTGGTAACATGAAAGAACCACAGAAAAAAGGTTAGAAGACCTCATCAACAATAACTCAAGCAACATAATTCATCATGGAGTGAAGAACCATCTGAAAAGCTGGCCCATTTCCCCAGAGACTACCAGCAGGGTAATGCTCTTCTCCTTTGACAAGAAGTGTAAGGAATTTCAACTACACTAAGGAAACAAATTTAGTATTTGAAACACCTAAAGCACAGAAAACATGACAGAAGTTGAAGGGTTACTCCACTCTAGTTAGACCTTCTGAAACAGGGACAATATCATTTGTGCCTGCTAGAGGAAAGAGACTCAGCAGTCCAAATAGTTATCCACTGCTGCATATGCATTCTCTGATCCATTTCCACCACTCTTCAGTAGCTTGGGCTCATAAAGGCTGAAAAGAGCAACAAATAAATGGTTTACTCTAGAAGAGGTAGCCAAGAACAGCTCTGTAAGTGTTCCAAGCATGCAGAGCTTCCTCTCACAATGTCAAATCCTACTGGGGGAGGACAATGAAGCAGCTAACTGGTTCAAGGAGAATTTTGAAACAATTTGAATAATGAAATTAATTTGGAGTTAATTTCATCACTGTTTCGTCCTTCTAGAATGACATGCAAAAGACACCTAGATTGATGAGCTTAAGAGTACACTGATCCCACTTATCCTCCACCTAGCTCAGCTATCAGCTGTGAGGAATTGCAGCTAGAAGTTAATGGCAAACGGATCATTCTGACAGAATTCAAAGAAATATTTCATGTTTACTGTCATAGTTCCTTTAAAGCAGCTAACCTTTAGAAAAGTAACACTAGTCACAACAAAATGATAAATTGCTAATTGGAAGATAAATACAAATGAGGCTCTTAAGAAATTTTTTAAGAAAAACTGACACTGTACGGAAACACACTGATCTGCAACAAACTGAAACACTGCACACAAATGTCAGCCATAAGTATTCCAAACACACATTCATATACCCACAATTTTAGGTTTGTTTTTTTTTTTCATTTTGAAAATACTCTTTTCCTATTTGAATTACCTATCTTGCATAAGCTTTACTGAAGTTGCAAAGGAAAAGGCTGATAGCATCGCTCAGTAAGTAAAGAGCTAATCCAGAAGGTAAAAGTCTGAGTTGGAGTAATTTTTTTTTTAATAGGTATAACATTTTCATACTTGCAGAATGAACTGTGATTATGAAAGGCCTATCCAATAATTTTTAGGCTATTCTGAATTCAGAGCAATCAAGACAAAGAAAGGAGGCATTCTGCCACTTTGGCAAAAGTCTTAATTATTCGGTATCCCCTTTTTTGTCACAAACAAACATGACAAACACCAAGTAGAATACCAAGTTGGAAACTGTAGCAGGAGCTAGTCAATATCTTTATGCTATTCTCCTTATTCAAGAAGTCCGAAAGAGTACTGCTGAGACTGAGGATGTGGCAAAGCTAATGAGGTTCACAAAGGAAGATATTTATCACAAGACTCAATGCCTTTTCTTACAAAGGGATGATAACCAATTGCCTTGCCCTACTTGTTCATGTAACTCATCAACACATTAAGCTGTCAGTATGCGAACACTGGATTTAAGAAGGAACCCTCCAGAAATAGACTTACTGACACAACTGTAAGTCATCCAGGTACTTCAGGAAAAAAGGTTTCCTGCATCTACAAATGGCAGAGCTAAATACTGCAGCCTGAAACAAGACATCAGTGCCAGAAGTACATGTAATAGGAATGGTGAGCAAGAACAGAAAAAACCAGCCCTTTTTATACATTCTCTGCATCTGCACATAGCAGGTTTTCAGACAACTGCTATGAGATTGAAAGTCACTTGTTGTGTTTAAGGATAAGGTCACAGTTTGGAACTGCAGGAAATAACAACAGTAATTATTAAGCCCACGTGCCCAACATACAGCCAAGTAACTCCAATGAAAATGCTCTCGCCTCAAACTTATGATTGTTCAAAAAGCTCAATACCTGACCATTGGAGTTCAATTTTTGAGAAACCAGAACTGATTACAGATATTCTAGCTTGTGCCAGTTCACCAGTTCAGAAAATAAAGGCAAAAGGGATATAATCTTGAGCTATCCCACTCTCTGCTACAAGCTAATTAGACAGCTAATCAGACATGCATTAACAGTGCAGGTGACACTATCACATTTATAATGAAAACAGACTATGCATGGCCAGAACTATAAAACCATGCCACAAAAACAGCTGATGAATCTCAGATGTCTTGGATGCCTCAACCTAGAGGAACTAATAGTAGATCACATATTCTGCAAGAGAAGGATCACTTGGAAAAAAGTATGATACAAATGAGTAACACTAATGCCAAACCAGAATTAGTGATCTCATGTATAAAGATGAATCCTTTTCTCGCCCTGCTTACTCCAAACATTAAATGAGTTTCTCACCTCAGTCTAGCCAAGCCAGCTATTTCTATTTGCAAGAGATGCCTAATCCCTGAAGTGCCCAGTGAAGCAAGATGAGTAGGGAGATGCAAACAAGTAAGTAGACAAGTATCTGAGATTACTCAGCCTAGGACAACTTGGTTCAATCTGGCGGTACAGAGTAAAGGTGTTTTCAAGGACTACATCCACTGAACTATCATTAATGTGGATTTGATTATCTCAAGAACTATATTTGCAGAGGAGAAAAACAAAAACTGCCAGACATGTGGCATCTATTTTGTATCTTGCAATGTTCCTCATCTCTTTGGAATTTCTCAGTACATACTGCAAGATGATGTGCCTTGTCTTTGTTCTAATGACAGCATCTCTTGCTACGCAGAAAAATACAAACTGCCAGAATGCACAGGGTACATATCTGAATGCTTCAGAAGTACCAAACATCTACTGAACAGATCTGAGTTTCAAACACCAAGTCGTCAATGGCTCACAGCTTCCTCAAGATGTCCAGCACCAGGACCTTCAAACAGATGGACAACCATTATGCCAACCAAGTTCTGCTTGGTAATTTGCTTCTGTATTGATGGTCTGTAAGAGGAAACTGCAGTGTCAGTCAAACATCAGACGTGAAAGAACACACTGCTCAAAAAA
>VZTE01003533.1:620188-643452 GCA_013397775.1 Eulacestoma nigropectus
GAGGGTGGGGGGGGGGGGGGTGGGGAGACAAGGCATAGGGGAAAAGTAAAAAACTCAAAAAGATGCCTTCCATAAAGGAAGGGCAAATGAATATATCCGGAACTTTCGGCACCAGAATTTGTACCACTGTCAAAGAATGCTGACACTGAAAGAAGATCGCTAAAGAGCATTTTCTCTATCATCAGTTAGAAAGGTGCATGCACAATTTTTTCCCAGAGTGTCTGCTATACCTGTCACTACCAGACAATACCAAACTCAGAACCTTTGCTTTTAGAACCCTTTCATTTCTGAACCATGTCATGATACCCATCGGGAACAGCAAGGAAAAAAAAACTATTACCTATAGGCATAAGTATGTATTTGCCTCTCAGATGAAACACACATGTAGGTACAATAACTCAGAAAAATCTTCACTTGAAAAATACTATTTTTTGTTAGTTTAGCACGACACTGTGTCAAGACAGTGACAGCTATATACAAGTTATTTGTAACAAATATCTCTGCAAGGAGCAATTAGGTTTTTCTTTTTTATTATCTCTAACAGCCATTTTGTCAGCTAGAGAGAGGAAATAATGTGGGACAGGGCAGGGCAAAAGCAACATGAGATAACCTGTCTAAATTTTGTAAAAGTGGTATCAGTTACTTAACCACATCAAAATGAAATAATTTTCTCAGAGATGCTTGCACCTCCATCATGACCTAAGAGCTGACTCATAACATCCATGTTTAAACTGGTATTTGAAATATTCATGTGAGCTAGGAAATTGTAATATACCAGCAATAAAGGTAAGACAATGTAGTTTATAATTGAAAGTGCTATAGGCCAACATCAACAAAAAAAAATTTAAACTGAGTGTCTAGGCATTTCATGCTTCTTTGAACACACAGTTATCCACATCTTTTCCAGATTTTCTTCCCTTCCTAACTGATTTGGTGGGAAAGCAAAAGCATGAAAATTCCATACAGCTATTATGGGGTGACTAGGCAAGTCATTATAAGAGTTGATGGTTGCTGCCAGCAAAAAGAACAAGGTAAGGGCAATTCTCTTCAACCCATTGCAGTCTTCAAAGCTGGATTATCTACCACTCTGAGCATGTTTCACCTGTACTGGAGTTGGTTAAAGCTCCACCTACAGCCCCTCCCACTGCAGCAACTCTGAGCTGTGTAGTTCCAGAATACTCAAACCAAGATCAGTGAAAACATAGTTTTGGTCACACAAAATACTCTCTTCATGGTGGAAGCTGGTAATAATTCATCAAGGAAGAAAAAGAAAAGAAAAAAAGAAGGGGAAAAGAGCTACATTTTATTATGGTAAGTCAAAAGTTAACCTCTCACAAAGATCTACAGCCTGGTTATTTCAGATAGTCAATGCTTACTGAATGAAGACATCAAGAAATGCACCAATAGAAGCTTTGTTTCTAAGCAACCAGAACATATTCAAAATCTTTACTGGATTTTGTTTGAGTTTTTGGATTTTTGTTTGAGTAGCTGAACTGAGTAACTAATTGCTTCCAGATTATTTATATTTTGAAATATGCAAACTTTTGATTGAAGAAGATGCTCCATACTACTTCCATTAATACTACTTAATTTAAAATTTTGGCTGAGAATTTTCATCAATGCAGCACAATGAAAGTATTTTAATAAAGCCTTATCTATTCACTCACAATTATGATTCTAGCAATAATTTAATAAAAACTGTAGTAGAAACAAAAGGGTGGGAGAAGAGATGTTTTGCAATTTACAAGATGTGACAAAAACCGTTTAAAGGAACCCTCAGGACCAACTTATTTGACTGTTAAGTTTTATGAGTGAATATGCTTTATCTCTCCCCATTTAAAGACTTACAATCATATCTAAACTGTTAAATGTTCGGAACTTTTATCAGGCTTACTTAATGAGCAGTATGTGTAACAACACACATGCTGATAGTCACATGTCCAGTTTAAGGCAAGTGCACTGAAAAGCTATAGAAAAAGGAAAAATTATACTTGTGTGTACCTGAAAATCCCTACTTCAAGGAAAAAGATCTACACATTTATGACAGCTGGGAACACAAGCAGTCTGCATGGGGCAGGACCAAACCAGTTAGTAAACAACAATAGAACAAAAAACAAACCAACACTCAACACCGAAGGTTTGAAAACTTTGAAAGTTAGTACACCCCATGTTAATGACACCATGTTTTCAAAAATTACATTTTTGCACTATAGAGTATGGAGTTTACTATGCAATAAAGGAAATCTGTTTTTCATGTTAGGAGGCCCTTTTGTGGTTCCTATACACATAAGGGTAAATTGATTGAAAATATTTATCCAATTGTTTGAAAACAAATTTCAGGGAAGTAGATAAATATTCCTAGTTTTCATCCTCCTAAGGTGACAATACGCATTACTGCAAGACTTTTGCCCTCAGTGTGATTCCAGAATAAGGAGTACAGACTGTCAAAAAATTAAGACATTAATACATACAGCTCATTTTTCCCTAAGGAAAAAGAATAATATTTGGCTAGATATTGTGTAACAGATAAACAGCATTAGACAATTACACAGTGAGGACTATTTTTTTACCTAGTAAGTATCTTTACATGAATCTTGCTTTACCTTTCTGGAGATGCTTAACACAGTGATGGAAGAGCGATGTACAGAAAACATAATTTTAACTCCAATTTGAGAATACTCTATACTCTGACAGTTTTAAGTACAATAAAGTACAATAAAGTCAAGACTGTGATATTGAGATAAAAATACAAACTAAGTCTTCAAGTCATTATGTTCAGGTTAGCACGTGCTAAACTGTTTACTTCCAACAGCTATTCTTTAAGGCAAGATAAATCTTACCATGATCTATAAAACACTCAGTTCTTTTTATTATACATCACCTGGTATAAAAGTTCCCTCCCACTGAAACACTGCATTCATGCATAGTTCAAGGCGATGTTATGAACATTAATTAGGAGAATTCAAGCTCTTATTATGTAAGGGTGGAATACTAATGAACATGTTTGGAATCTTCCATAATCAGTCTGTGCTCTAGATTGGCATTTCCAAATAATTTCACAACAACTAGATTTGTTCCTATAAATGTTTTTCCTCAATTGCCTGTGCATTCCACTAATGCTTCTGACATAAGGCTGTATTCCTAACAGCCAGGAAGTAAGGGTATAAGACATGTTTAAGTTTATGACTTTTAAGAGTCTTTAGAAACTATCTTCTCTTTTAGCTTAGAGACCTGCTGAAAGAAACTTTATGAAAGAATGCATATCTAAAAATATTACTATCAGATTTGAAGAGATTATAGGAATTAATCAAAAATAGTGAAGACTGAAAATATCACCCAACAAAATACTCCATGTACAGATTGAAAAAAAAGACATTTTTTTAACGGACAAACCAGGAGAAATCAATATTCAGTCTCAGCTGTGGTAACACCACTAATGATGACATCCTTTGATAATCTTTGGACTACTACCTAGTATTTTCACACTGAGAACAAACAGGAGACTTGCAATTACTGAATTTGTTAATGTTGACCCTATAAGTATGCCACTGTAACTGAGAAACATACAAAAAATTATGTCATTCCATTAAGTATTTGAGGTGACAAATCACTTCTGTTAGGAAATAGTCTTTTTTAGAGAGGACACAGTGTAGTTTTTCAGACACTGACTGCCCTTCTTCACTTAATACAGAATCCACACAGACTAATGTTTCTTGAAGGTTTATCCTGAGTTACTAGAATGCAGCTTCTAGGAAGTCTGTCTCTAAAACAGAAGCTGAGAACTGGGCCTAGGAGCCCCTTATTCTATAAACTGGCATTCCACCATCCATACTGTTTTTCCTGTACATAGCATTCTCTGCAGACAATGTAAGCAGAACTGGCTTTGCAAATAGCTAGGTATGCTACACCACACTGCTGTAGAGCTCCCTGATTTCACACTGATTTCTGCTCGACTAAATTATATGTCTGATCCAAAACCCAAACTTGACAGGTATGAACTCCACCTGACAAAACAAGCATGGAAGTAGGAGATTGCTTTTTGACTAACCTGTTCACAGAAGGTTACAGGGGTAAAAATCCTTCCTTTAAAGAAAACAGAGCTTCAAGACCAGGCTGAATGCCCAGCAAAAAATTTCATATTGCCAGTTATGCTGAAATAAAAAACTCTTTTCTTGAAGACCAAAACAAAAGAAACACTCTGGGAAGCAGAGAAAGCTCAAAAATCTTTAGAGGAAGGAAGTTAGATCAAAATTGGAACCACATCAGAGGATATTACCCCATGGTTCATGACTAGCAGGTTTCTCCTCCAATTCTAAAAGCAGGCTGAGATCTTCCTTTTAATAAAGACTTACATGGCAGTAGAATGAAGACTAGATCCATTAGTTATAAACTGAGAGGCAGATAAAAAAATCCTTCAAATTACATTTTCAACAAGCTCTTAAAAACTATTAAATATATAGTATTGCTAGAGCAAAAAAATCAGGTTTTTATAATTTTCTTATGTAATTACACAAATCAGTATTTCTTACTTACAGACAAGCTTACTTTTTAGGGGGTTGCTTTTTTCTATCATCAGTGTCTTGGCTAAGGCAGGTAGAGTTCAGTTTTGTGAACTTTGTATTCTAGAAATGTTCTGTCCTCGTATTGCTTCCAAATTGTATGCCTATCTTTGAATAAGCTGTAATGTCCTCTATCAACTATTTAGCTTTTATATTTCATTATTTCTGAAAAGCAACAAAAAATATTAACAACATTAACTGCTTTTTGGTTCTACTTAGTGTTACAAAGCAATGAAAGAGAGAGTTGAAATCTTTCTTCTGCATCAACAGATCATTTAGTAAATTCCAGTGCAGCTACAGTTGTGCAACCCTATTAAACACAATGGAGTTATGGGGGCATGACCAGAGGCTTAATTTGGCTACCAGTATTTTTCTTACTCATGCTAGAGTATAAAAAGGAGAGTACTCAGCCTGATTTCAGGCTGACAGTTAGGAGAAAAATGACTCTTTTAACCTCCCTGAAGGTACTTGCTATGGAAGCATGTGTTCTCTGAGACACCAGTAATACATGAATGTTATAGAGCTCAAATTCCACTGAGTGAGGCAGTGGCAAGCAAACTTTCTAGTTGTATAAGCCACTTTTCAACATCAGAACAGTCCTGCATCTATCATGCAGGAGTGTACAGTTCTATACTCTCACAAGTTCTGAATTTAGTCCACAGAAATAGTGATTCTTGCACACAGGGAACACATTCAATGGTTTCTGAATGACTCACTCAACATACTACACATACTGGAAATCCAACACTCGCAGAGGTCTCAGCTATCCAATACCTATGCCAAAAGAATACACTGTTCATGCACACAGCTATAACCTACTTGGCTTCTGTTGTCCAGTGAGAAGCACCTCAATAACCACTGAACCACTGGCTGTCACCTTACCTGGACAATTTCCCCTTACATGATCGGTATCAAATCACAACATAACAGGGAGAGCCCAGCAGGATTTCAAGTAAGAGCTGAGTGGACTATAACTACATTCACTTTTCTGACAGGCTGGAGATTGATAATGCCCAATCCAGATCATATGCATGTATATGGGAAAATACTACTGCATCTCTTAAAAGTTGTTTTTGAACAAACAAGTACGTATTTTGACAGCTGGCAACTAGAGCAAGAAGTTCCCTATATGCTTCTTGTACAACCAGAGAAAGGTGAGATGCAAACTGAACCTACATATACTTATCCCACAGTTCAATCACCAGCTATGGTTCCACATTGAGAAACCAAGCAAATTTCAATATAATTTCCATTAGTATTTAAACACATAATATATCAGCTATTCAACTTTAGATATTCCATCAGTCTTAGCTCATGGTAAGATGACATACCCATCATGTCTACTTTTCTTAGCAGATAAATCATCTCCTGCTGCAGGTCTCCTCTTTTTCCTTGGAGGCATCACTTTACTAAAGCAGTCTGATGAACTGCAAGACCGAAGACTTCCTACAGAGGAAATTAAAAACACCAGCACAAAGAAATGAAACTGTTGCAGACCAGTTAAACTGTGTCCACTAATAAGCATATTACAAAGGGAAGGGAAGGAAGTCAGTGGATTTTAAAATTATAAAAGAAATTATCTCCTTTCAATAGCAAAATCTATCTCACTTTTACATGGTGTTCTTTGACCAGATTTCCATTAAGGTCAAAAGTACTATACCAAAATGTACAGTAGCACTAGGATTACTTCAGTTTAACAGCAGTCAAGAACTGAAACTATCCTGAAGAAGTATTTAAGTCCTCAAAAAGTCATCCTTATTTTTAGTCATTTATTCAAATCAGAACTTCTACGAGTTGATTACTGCTTTTTGAAATACAGATGTGAGTGAGCATCTACCTCTAGAAAACAGAACCCTTTCTTTTCAAGCCCCAAGCTTTTTGTGGTACAGAGAGCAAGAGGTAGGAAAGGTTTTGTTTGTTCTTTGGCGAAAGGGTTTTTTTCAGGTTTTTTGAGAGTTTTTTTTTTTTTGCAGGGACAGGAAGAGACATTCAGCAACCACAGGGAAAAAAAATAAGTGGGTGGCTGTATTATTTGGACTGAATAGTTCTCAAAGAATGAGGGTCCCCAAGTAGGAAATAGCCAATTCAAGACACTGATGCAAATCAGGTGGCAGTCTTTCCATCCCCTTCTCTCAGCTGCGTACTCCTATGTCTCTGTTAACTCTTCAGTGTGCCAATCCAGCTCACCAAACCTGTAGATAATTAACCAAAGAAAAAAAAGAATAACAACTTTCTGTATATTAGCACAAGAAAGAGCACAGGACCAGCCCTTTTGACCACAGCAAGTCATTAAACTGCTTTTGCTGTCTCATGAGAACAGTAGGCTAACACTCTGGGCAAAATTTTGTCCTACTTTCATATGCTGAAGACCACACTGACACCTGAGAAAGGTGTGTGTAAGAGCAGCTCAAAGAGCTATCAAAGCTCTAAGTGTTACACAGAGAATTTTAAAAGAAAAGGAAGAGAGAAGTGAGGTATAAAAATCCAGACACAAAGCGATGCCAAAGAAATTTGCAAGAAAGTATTAAGAACTCCAGCATTCCTAAGCTACCTTCCGTTTGCTACAACAGCATCCAAGTTTAGCTATGCTCAATTAAGATGCCCACAAAATCTTGTATCTTGCATCACAGCACAGAAGCAAGCAATAAAATTTTGACTACCTTTTGACACCAAGGGAAAAGACTAAAATCAGAGGCCCAACTCCCAACAAATACTGAGAGCAATCTTTTGCTTACCTATTCTTCGAATCTTTGAAAGGCTCTCTCCTGTTATAGGAGAAACACATGTAAGGAACCTTACAGCCTCACAGGCTTTGCTACATGTACGTTACTTCAAACATGCACGGAAACTCTTACGCATAGAAAGTACAGATTTTTCCAGTATTATGTAAGATATTCAAACCAGTTTTTACATCGAGATGAACTAATCTGGTTTCAACGAATAAAGCTTTTGCACTAAATATGCGTTCTTTGGTCTTATCTTTATATTCATGTCTATTAAGAAGAAAATTAATCTCTCTAGTTCAAGAAAAACTCTCCAATTCAAAAAATTCTTCCTATATATATTCTTTTTTTTTTAACCCTAAAGCTCCCTCGCCAGCATTCTCCCAGGAAAGTATGGCCATACACTATCTTTTTGAAAGAGAATTACAAGCATTGTAAATTCAAATTACAATTTAACTAGTCATCAAAAAAACTTGCAAGTATTACACTCCATACACTATTACCACATGAAAAAATCCTAATGGCTGTGTCAGAAGAACATATTCTAGAAGCACTGTCCAGAATGCATTACAAAAGGAAATTAACAACAATAATATTTTCGTCTCACCAATAGCAAATATACTTGAAACAGGTAAGCCAGAGACCATAAAAAACTCACAGTGCACCCAATGCATTTTACTACAAATTAAACAAAGTAAGGAACCTAACCTGCTCAATGTCATTTGTTCCATCTGATTATGCCTGCACATTAATGATACTGAAAAACTGTATTCTCATAAGTTATTGAACCTGTGATATTTTATTGTTTAAATCAAATTTCTAAAGACTCTGTCAGTATTTTTTGAAAGCCTACACAGACTAAAAACACTTATGACAGCCGAACTTAACAGATGGCTAGAAAGAGCCAACAGACTTAAGACACACACTGAACTTAATAAATGAAAACGTGATAGTGAACACTTTTGGAAAATATGTCTGCACTTGAGTATAACCTGTAGCTATCTCATTCCTCTGAGAGCAAATGGATTGTTTTTAAGTGCCTTTCTTTAAAAAAAATAAAAATCCATTTGTGGCAGCCACAGGCTTTGGATGCTGGTAAAATGCAAGAAAAAACACACCTCCCCCTCACCCCCCACCAAGTTTGCGCAGTTTACTGGTCAGTTGATTGTGAAAAGAAATATGCAAGGCCTCTGTGAAAAGAGAAGCATAGCAAAAGATAAAAATAAAATAAAAGTAAAATAAAATAGTTATAGAACAGAGAAATCATTTTGTCAGACCTGCAACCCCATACAAACCAAAGAATTTAACTCAAGAATTTCTGCTTGGACTCTGCCTCCTTAAATGATAGGGTATATCTAAGAAGATTGGTGAACTTGTTTTAAAGGCTTAAACTGATAACAGAATTCACTATAACGCAGTTTCTCCAATGACTCATACGAAAAACTTGTACCCTTTTTGGTTTGAATGTATCTAGTTGCAGCTCTCAAACTGATACAAAAGGGAAGAACAGAGACAGCTCAGAAATCGGTAGGTGGCTATTAAATGCACACATTCGCTGCCCTCACACGCAGACAGAACACAGACAACAAGCGGACAAACATACTGTACATGCTTTCAGAGACTCAACATCTTAATAACTGAGGTTTGGACCAAGTCTTCACTAGGCTTTAGCTGTTGAATAATCTCTAAACTACTAAAAAACACAGTGTAAGAATTTTAATTTCAAAGTATTTCCTTTGTTACTAAAATTGGTGTATTAAATTTGAGGGGCAGTTATAATTTCCCTGTAACAACAGCAGAATATTTCTATCTTTCATTTTCATATAAAGCTAAAAATTATCAGTTTGGGTTTTTTTAGTTTGAACTCCTGCAATTTCTTAATTTACAGTATAACTCACTAAGTAGCAGCAATATTAACCTTTCCTACACAAAGCTTTCTTAATTCTAAATGTAATTTCTAGGTCTAGCACTGCACAACTAATTTCACTTCCCAAAGATCTGACAGTCTGCAAATAAACATGCAGCTACCTCTGACTACATGCAAAGTTTGACAGAACTTTACTTACCAAGTGCAGCTTCGCTGATGTGATTATCTTCCAAGTTTCTCACTCCTGAGTCTCAGCTCAAGACTGGCAGAACCCTCCTAGTTCTCACTGGTTTTTTGACACTTGAAGCTAGCATTTGCAAGGTAGAGCCTCCAAATGGCTGCTGAATAGGCCACCACCAGCCAAAAGCCTGCCGAGTTTAAATGCTGTTCGCCAAACATCCTATTCAGTACTTCCACATTTGCAGGAGACAAAGCTTCCAAAGGGAATTATCAACTCAAGAGCTAAAATTCACCCTAGGAAATTTAAAACAATATACAAAATAAAACCCACAAGGGAGGGACAGTCCTAGAATAGCAACAAAACCAGAATAAAAAGAAAGGGAAAAAAAGTCAATAAAGAAGAACTCTAGAAGCAGTGTCCCTACAGAAATGATTTACAGGCATGGAATTTTCACCTTCTCTATAGATAAAGCCTGTGAGTAATCCTGCTGTTCTGATGCTTCAGTAGAAGGATGCTTCAAAGGAAAAATAATTAGAAACTGTGAATGCTGAAGCAATTGGGAAGATAGAGCTGCTCACTTAATAATGCAACAAGACCACCATAAGCACAGTTAACAATCATCAATTTTCAGATACAAGATGAGAAAACTAAGATACTCATCAAAACATTGAACAAATTGTAATCCTGTTGTAAAAGGAAAAATCATCTCCTCTGTCTTGAATTCCACACTACAGAATTGCTTTGGACTCAAGAGGGGTTTCTTATTTAATATAAAAAAAGAAAAAACAACAGAGGCAAAAGCAATTTCTCCCCCTCCAAAGCTCCAAGAACAGCAATAAAACCTTGTTTTTGTTGAAGATATTACCTCACTGTTTTAAACAAGCCAGGTGACAACAGAAAGCACACTTTTAAAGACTTTTTAGTCTGGATAAGTAAGTCACAATTTAATTACCAAATCATTACTTTAAGCTATTAACAAGCTATCAGATTTGTAGTTATGACATAAAAACAACTATTATTTCAAATGTGAGTTTTCCAAGTTAATGCATATACATACTAAAAGAAATTGTTTACACAATCTGAATGCCTGCTGTTCTTACACCTACAAACAGTTGAAAAGGCAAAGGCCCATGACACATTTGAAGTCTACCTTATTTTTCAGATAGATATGCACACTGAATGATAGCACATGAGACTGCAATCATTTTAGGGGACTGGAATTTTGAAACAAGATCTGTCTTAGCTCTCAAATCACTGAAGGAATTTTGAAACTGCCACTTCCCTGTAGTTCTTTGATGTTTTAAGGCCTGGTTCCAGAAAGGAAATCTGGCTAATTTCAAAAAGATACAATTTGCTTTAAGTAATTTAGATGTCCAATACATTTATTGTTAGCTTAGAAACAACTGCTTTGAAGTAAACGTAATATGCATTTAAAAGTTAATATCATTATCAATAAATATTAACCTAAACCTAAGATTTTTAAAACAGCTTTTAGAAATCTCAACCAAATTTAGATATGCATTTATTAAGTCATCCCAAAAGCAAAGTCCACAATGTAGTAACAATAACCACGATAATTATGTCAGAAAATGAACAGCTGTCTTTAAGAATAAAGCCTGGGCCAGAAGATTTAGTGTTAAAATAATCTCAGAACTATAAAAAAACCTTTATATGGGTTTGGCAACACTCAAACCTTTTGCAACAGTTCTTAATCTGACTTTTAAATGAGTTCTAGACACAGAATCTCAAATTCACAGCACCTAGGCAGTTCCATAAATTGCGTAACAAAATTAATAGGTCTTGACAACTTCTTACTGGGAAACAGAAGTTCCAAAAGTTTAGGTGCATTGAAATCAAACAATTTGCAAAATAACTCTTTATACATTTACATAAGTCTCTCCAAGTAAGATGTTTCAGAAGTGTCAAGTCCCATACAAAATAGAAACAGGAGACCTCACTGTACTACATTCACAATGGCCAAAATAGCTCCTTGCCTGTGTATTTGTCCTCATATGAGTCAAATCAAGTACATATTTCAACTGAACATGCCTGGAGCTTATGCAAACATTTGGGCTTCATCTCCTTCTACAAGCAGACATAAAATAGAGCAGAAGCACAAGAAATACTGGAAATAAAATTTGAAGATTAGGAGGGAACCTGGCAATATTAACCTCTTACTTTTGGTTCTAATTTCCTATTTGTTTCTGGTTTGAAAGGTTCTTTTACAACTGTTGCAAAAAATTACACTCTTTAGTGGCATTTTGTTCCCCAACTCATTCAACAGGCACATTTAAACTTTGAAACGGCTTAATTCAAACAACACAATGCAGGCAATAGGTTACCACAGGTGTCAGTATAAAACTGTTCATCAAAGCCAGTAACATGCTCAAGCACCTTCTAATAGAGGTAATGAGAGCACCAAGGCTAATTTGTCATACTTTATGACAGAAGTGCTAGGCAAGAGATAAGACAAATTCCAAATACCTCAAGTACATCGACGCCTACTGATTAGTGGCAGAAGGGGACTACCTCAATGCTTCACAACAGGTCTTGGTGATCAAGAGTAAACAAAGATTATAGAACACATTTTCATTCATGAAATCAGTATGTAGCTGTTTAGTTCAGAGCACCTCGATCACATAGAAGAAAACTCCAAGTCTCCATCAGGAGGGAGAGGACATCAGTTCTAAAATACAGACATTAAAATCTCTAACTTGTCTTGAACTACCTGTAACAACCTCTTTTGCAGAGGCTTTTCATTTACATGATGAGCTAATTTCAAGTATCAAATCACTAACCACACTGAAGGAAAGCATTTCAGAGAAGCCTTTTGTGGCTGGGTTAAGAGTTCAAGCATGAAACAAAGTCACTTGCTGCTGTACAGAGGAGAGTGCATAACCCCTAAGTGAGCTCTGTCCGATCCCAAGCAATGCAGTCCTGTGCATGTCTTCTCATTGCTCTAGGCTAAGCGTGTGCTAGATTTCTAAGTGTGTGCCAGAAATCTCCAGAAGGAGCTGACAGCTCTCCCCACTTTCCTAAATGCTCAACGCAACTAACATCAGCAAATATAGCCATCACCTCAGGATAGTGAAAAAGCTTTGAGTCAGATGGTAGGACAGATATGGTCAGTTTTAAAGAACAGCTCTGCTGAGTGAGTGATCAGGGCTTGAAGACACTAAGTTATTTCCCTCCCTCTTCAGGTATCATGCCTGAAATACAGAAAGGAAGGAGGAAAAAGAAATCAAGGAAACTGCCAGCTCACAAGTAAAAAGTGCAAAAGAAGGTAACAACTCTTGCAAACATCTAGTCACAAAGCCCAAATGCTGACAAATCAAGAATGGCAGGAAGCTGGTACCAGGCACCTGAGAAGAAGGCCTTGAAAAATGATGACATTTCATTGAACAAAACACAGATATGAGCTATTAAATAGATAGTCCTCAGACACTGATTGAAAATCTGCACAAGAAACAGAAATAACCTTCATCAAAAGCACTCAAGAAAAAAGCTGGTTGTTTGGAGCACAGCATTTAAACTCAATCACAGGCACCACAACATCCAGAAGAGGTCTTGCTTCTGCTCTGTTCTTAGTAATGCTCTTTCAAGACTCAAAACACTACAAGAACATGGATATTCTGTGGCCCAATGGGTTGAGTCCCAGGAGTGAGAGAAATTTTTCATTAAGTCTTCTAAACTAAGAAATAGCAAAATTACAGATACTGCTGAAACCTGTTCAAGTCCTTCATGATTGGATAAATTAAAAGCACAAACATCTATTTTGAGAAAAACTAAGAAACCCTGGCAACTTTTATCCTAAAACTCCTTTAGTCTTCTAAAACGTCATTTTCAGTTATGTTAGAGAGACTTCTTTAATAAAGTGTGTTTAAATTGTTTCAATCTATTTTTACTCCATTCCTATTAAATACCTGTCTGGTGATCGTCTTGACCAACGTCCTCTGTCAGATTCTGCAAGAGAACAGGAATGATACAGTTAAACAAGATGGTGATCCTCATACTTCTGTACATTCTTGTAAGTTCAAGTAAATTGAATTTGAAAAATATTTTTGAGGTTTTTTTCCATCAAAAACTTATCAAATTATTTCAAGAGTGAAAATAACTACCCATTAGATGGGGAATTGACATTATTGTATTGAACAATTCCACCAATAAATGCAGCATTAGAAAGACTGAATTTACCATTTAGCACAGAAATGGCTTTACTTAAGGATAAACACATGTATGTGTTCTAAAGAAAACTGATTAAAAACCAACTGAAATCTTGGAAATGAGTTACCCCCTTCTGCAGGCAGGGTCTTTTCCACTAAATTTGCTGTGTACACACAGAAGCCGTATCACCATTTCCAGCTATGGTTGCAATAAAACAAATGTAAATACACAGCAAATAAGCAGGAAGAGTCTTCAAAAAAAACCTTGTTTCACTTTCTGCATGGGTGTAAAATGACAGCTTGCTCATTCAGTATGTTTTTCAGAAGAACTGTAGGAAATTGGATAACTATGATGATTACCATAATTTGATGTATCTAAGAAAGTTTCTTCTATGGAGGCAACATCTAAATCCAACGTTCAAACAAAGCTCAAACCCCACTCCGACCTCTGGAGCACAATCTTTGACCTTTTACTAATACTACTTATCTCTTCGCCAATTCAAACCCAACAGCCTTTCTTACAACAAGGCAGTTATAATTTTTAGAAGTGTAATCACTTAACAATTTCAATCATGAAATATTGTGGACCAAAGCCCTAGCCAATTCTGCTAAGAGAAAATGGCAAGTCATTACCAGCCTATTGAGGGTGTGGTAAATCTTGTGAATATTTGCCAGTGTTGATAGATGAGAATTCAGTTGAAAATCTAGAGGGGGGGAAAAAAGGTTTTAAACATCTGGTTTCCAGATGTAGCAGTCAAGATCTTCTTATGTTCTGGCTATTTAATAAAATCATCACAGAACTATAAAATAAAAGTAATCTCAACACTTTTTCAGCATCTACATTTTCAACACTTGAATAGAATAACTGAAATCTGCAAAAAGATATCCTATGTATGCATTTTTCTTAAGGCACGGATGACCCTCAGCAGAACAGAACTAAAGCTGAATACAAAAAAAAAAAAATTTACAACTTTTTTTTTCCTTTACATTGGGAATCATTATAACTTCCATGTTACCCAGTCCTTCTGTTTCATCACTTCCAAAACCAAGTTAAGTACCATGTAACATTCTAAAATCATTACTAAAAATCCTAGTTTTTAAAAAATCTAATTTTATTAATACACATGTACTTGCCTTCATACTAATTTTCTTGCAAAAATAAGTGACTAGAATACACTTACACAGTTGAAACACGGCTTTTTAATAACAAACCAAAGGTCACAATGCAGCAGCTGTTAAGACAAGAGCCAAAAAAACTGATAATAAAATATTCTGACACTTCTTGGAAGAAGCCATAGCATAGATGTTGATTTTGCTTCCACACTCCAAATATAAAACACTTGAGTTTGCTTCAGTTGCTAAAGAGCGACAAGCTAATTTTTCTCTATTCTTTTGAATTCCCTATTTTTGCTAGGAACGTGTCAAGAACAAAACTGGAAAGTAAGTAATTTACAAAAGATCAGCTGAGATCCAGCCAGACAGCAAGCAAACCAAGAAGAATCTCAAAAGCTGAACGCAAATCAGCTGAGAGGGCTTAAAGACAGCCAACTACTATAGAGTATTTCAATTTAAACTAAAAATAAATTAGCTACCCCGCTAGAACTCATGTGCCAAAACAGAGAAATGTACTGTATGACAAGCAAAGTATTTCAAGCAAACTTCTGTATGTGAAAAGCTTCTGTATGTGCCTAGTGTCACTGCCCAGCTAATGCACTAAAGCATTTCTAATGTGAGACATTCAATTTGGCTTTGCCCAGCAGCTGATGCAAGATGCAAGTAAGGTCAAAAACATAATTCCCTTATTTCCATCCAGACCCTTTCAAAGGAATGCTCTCAAGATACATTTAAGATGACCCAGATAAACAGGAGTCATCATTAAACATCCGATTGCCAAGTCAATGAACCACACTGCCATGAAGTTAACAAGTGGAACTGAAGAAACTGCCTGCTCTAAGTGTACTTCTTACACACATCACTAGGGAATTCTCTTGTCACAGTAAATTAAAAAAAAATCAAAAGATACTTTTAGGAATCATGTATTTTATTCATTATGTTAGCTAGGGTATCATTTAATTAACTGCTACCTATTTCTTAACGTGTTGTCCCCAATCCACCACCACAGCAATACAATTGCTCTAAGTCAGAAGTACCAGAGATGGAACTTCCAACTTTAGCTAACCTCATATATACGAAGTCAAAGACAATCCAGATCTTCTTACCAAGCTACAATAGGAAGGTCTTGAACCTCGAACAGGGTGCTAGAATTTTTCCTGCATTACATGCTCAATAAAGTTCCATTTTGCTAGTCAAACAATACTAAGCAGAACCACTCTGCAAGAAAAAAATAACTCTGAGTTTCTTAGTCAACCCTCAATTCAATAGAAAGCAATGAGGAAAAAAAAAAAGGAGAAGAGGACAAACAGAGATGAGAACAGGGAACAGAACATAAAAGCCATTCTGAAGAGGGCAAGATTAAAAGATAAGATTTGATATGTTAACTGGCAGATCAGATTAAACTTTCTGGAATGCGAATTTTACAGTTTCCCTTGCTGCTTAGCCTAAAATTCGCAAAAAACATGAGTCATTAGAGAAACTAGTTATATCTGGAGGTAAGAAGCTGAGAACACTAAGCAAATATTTTATTTATTCTAATCTAATATTAATTTTAGATAGCACTCTTAAAAATGGTTGAAAAAATATTCTAAAATTAGGATTATACATATAGGTATCACCTCTGAAACAAAACATTCCTAGGCACTTCAAAACACATAGTTCATGCCAGTATGTTTTACAGGTCCACAATCCGTACAAGTTTAAGCTGCTGCTTCAGAAATAAGTTACATAATTATGATGGACTTAGCAGGGTTATACAAATATATTTTCCAGTTCTTACACAAGAAATATCACACCATACACCATATGAATATGGAGGACCCAAGACCAAAGTTTGCTTTCTTTCACATGGGAAGCTTGCACAGTGTAGGGGTATTATCTAAAACTGAAAACAGGGGGTTTTTACGGTTATAAAAGCAAATACAAGCAGCACCCATTAAATTAGACAAGTCAAATTACAGCTCAGGTTATTCTCTGAACTGGTCAGTGGATCAGTGTTTGCTTTATCTATATTTCAAGAAAGATACGCAAGATGCCACTGTGAAAAAGCCTATTTAAAAAAAAAAGGTTTTTAAGAAACAAAATCCAAAATTAACATGTCCCATGCTCAAATAACACTATCTGGGAAATTAGCAAGGGACAGTAATCAACAATGGTCAACATGGCAAGCAATTGGACAGCTGGCTGCAACTGTATTCTTCAGGAACACACTCTCTCCCCCTCCACCTCCCAAACTTTCCACACATGCTTATGCAGCCTCCAAAATTGTGCCTGCTGACCTCCTTGGTCAGCCCGCTACACTTGGAACCTCATCCACAAAATAAATAAACAAACCCTGCCAGCCCAGTGCTCTGAATCAGATCACCAAGGAGCTGCAACACCAGCTAAGTTAGAGCAAGAAACAGGAAAGGTCTGAAGTGGGAGCACAACAGTCTCTTGCAGCAGCAGTACTGTGTTAGATTAATCCACCTGTCCATCCGAGCACCACTATGAGAGGACATACATCACATGAAGCTACACACTCAACAACTGGTTGTATGAGCTTTACACGTATAATGCCATCATGTATAATCACATATTATCATCATAATATATAATCATAATATAGCATCATATATAATCATCATGCATCACGTATAATGCCAAGATATTTTTCACCTCAATACAAGAGTTTCAAAGCACATGAATTGGTCTGATTTTTTTTTCTACAGAAACTGCATCCAGCTCTGGAGTCCTCAGCACAGGAAAGACATGGACCTGTTGGAGCAAGGTCACAAGACAACTGGAGGAATGGAACACCTCTCCTGTGAAGAAAGGCAGAGAGCTAGGGTTGTTGAGTTTGGAGAACAGAAGACTCCAGGGAGATCTTAGAGCACTTGAAATGCACTTAGAGTACTTTAAGGGGGCTTACAAGAAAGCTGAAGAGGAACTTTCCAGGACAGCATGTAGTGACAAGACAAGGAGGAATGACTTCAAACTGAGAGTAGATTTCAATTAGATATTAGGAAGAAATTTTTTACTGTGAGGGTGGTGAGACCTTTGCACAGGTTGCCCAAAGAAGCTCTGGATGCCCCAAGCCTGAAGTGTGAGGCTGGAGGGGGCTCTGAGCAACCTGGTCTTAGTGGAAGGTATCCATGCCCATGGCAGGGGGACTGGAAGTAGATTATCTTTCAGGTCCCTTTCAATTCAAGCCATTCTAAGATTCTGAGGTACCACAGAATTTATTGACCTTGTATCAGAAGAAGGAAACCTTCTTGCTTTGTAAATACTGAAAGAGGATGTGTGGAATGTTTGCTATGACTTTAAGGGGTGTATGTCAAACAAGCATACGTATTTTGTTGATTAAATTATTTTTCATGCAGAGGTTAGCTGATCTTCAGTTAGGACTAAAGCAATGAAAATTCCAAATGGTATTAAACACTTTGCAGTAATTCAGAATGTAATGGCTGAAAAAAAAAACCTGAGTAAAGTAACTGCAAATCCAGAATCCAGAAAGGAAAGAAATGACAGAGCCAACCTAGTTTCATGGAATTTAAACCTTGTCTGCAGTTTGTCATTAATACAATGTTAAGTGTTAAAGGCTGGGTTAGTCAACTAGTCACAATCATATATCATTTAAAAGTAAAAAGAAAACAGATTAGAAATAACTTTTGAAAAATAATAGGTTAAGCTTTAAACTATGGACCCGAGAGTTACAGAGGTAAAAGAAACAAGAGCTAGATGAGCTTGCCTCCATAACTAGAGAAAAAACATTCTACAACCTCTCGTAAATGCACACATGAAATACAATAAAGAAAACCAAAAAACTCAATGTATCTTAAATATAAGCAAAGTATACAGGTAAACTGAACTGAAATACTCTGCTTTGCTATCTGAAATGAAAAAACTTTAAAGGTCAAGTCCCAATTTTTTAGGAGGAGCAATGTGTTGCCAAACTATTGAAATGAAACCAGAAATGAATGCCAAAAAAAAAAAAAAGTACCTGCCTGAACAAAATCTTTAACTTAGTTCCTGCTGTCAAAATTCAAAGCTTGGACAAAACACAGCTACAGGGTGCAGTACAATCTATTAAAAACCTAGTAAAAAATTAACAATAGTAGTAAACAAGATCAGCAGCTGACTCCAAATTTCCTTTAAAAGTTTCTAATTTTTTTAAGCAAATAGAAAATCTATACAAAATCTCACTTTAACTGTATGTCTAAAAATAGTTATCCTTGATAGAAACGCCATATAAATCCTATAGATACAATATTAAAACTTAAATATAGAAAGAGCAGTAGTAATAACATAGTAGTAATTCTTTTTACTGCTAAGATACACCTGTAAACTTCTCAGAAAAAAATTAACAGAAAACACACAGCAGGCAAACTCATACCTAAAAATTAAAATAGAATGCTTAGGCTTTTATTTAATTGCTTTCCTTGCTTTCAACTAATAGAACTAGAAAAACTGGTAGTAGTACTGGCTGTAATAGTTCAAAGTTCCATTGCCTCAGTTAGCTTTAAATAAACTTTACTTATTCAAAAAAGAATCATTTAATCTTCTATGAAAGATACCATTTTATTTTCTGTGGTCTACTCACAGAATTATTGTAACAGCAATACAATTTCTATTGATGAATGATGAATTGATTAATGAACTTAGAAGTTCAGATCTGAAATCTACATTTGGTGAAAGCCCTCAACATTTACATTCAGGAAGCAGAATTTTAATATTCATTACTAAATACAGAAGGCAAAAGAAAAATGTACACCAGTCTTATTTACACAAAAACATCACAACACACCTAAAGACTGAGAATCCCAAACTGTAGCACAGAGAAGCTAGGAGCTGACTGTGCATTCCTGCCAAAGGCAGGATTAAGAATCTATTTCCAATGTGTCTGTAGCTGTATCCCTGCAGGCAGTGACACCCTACACCACGGCCAGCCTGCAGAAGAAACCTTTCTCCCAATCCATGATGTGACAACAAGCCTTGGGTCAAGGGAGGCAGGGAACAGGCTTGAAAAGCACGGTCTCCCTTGATTTGGTGTGGTCAAATAAAGGGCATGATTCAGAAAGTGAGGAAAACAGAAGTGAATTCCAGCTTGGAAAGTAAGGATATGCAATTATATGAGATGATCTAACCTATCTTGAGGAGCATTGGGACCTAGCCACTAAAGCTAAAGATATGATACTGCAGAATGTTTCTCCTGCCTGCATACACCCAGAGCTGCACCAAGCTCAGAGCTACTGCTGACACCAGTGGTATCCAAAACCCACAGATGCAAATTTGTGTACATTTTCCAAACACAACAGCCTAAAATGTTCTGAAGCAAAACACAGATTGACTTAAGCTAGTAAATAAAAATCCCTACAGAAAACCCAAACCCAAGCAACAAAGTAGGTAGGAATTACCACGTGCACTATAAAACACTTACCATTTAAAAGTAAACATTCACATTCAACTTGCAACATTTGGTATTACCACTCAGAAGGACTTACTGTAACAAAATATTTTGATCACTGCATGCTACATAGATGGAAAAATGCATAATTCTTTTTTCCCCCACAGGAACAAATCTTTATTCTACCTAGGTATTTTTAGAGTACTCTAATCTGAAGGCTTCTTTACAAAAAGAGCTACTGCAGCTTAAAGTTCATTGAGAACTTTAGAGCAATTTAAGCAGTGCAAAATTTGTGTAACTGCTACTTTAGTTTGAATACATTTCCATTTACCTTAAATTGATTGAACAAATAAGAGCTAGGCTAATGCTCCTATACTAACATATAGGATAAAATATTCTGCACAACTGGCTCATGGCAGGATTCACGCTTGCTTTGGAGGGGGTGCTTTTGGTTGGGTGTTTTGTGCAATATAGTGAAGACCTAACACTAAGTGGGTTTCTGGTGCAAAACATCTGCTTCTGTTGACGAAAAGTGTTCATCCAGTCTAACACCTATTCCACCATCAGATTAATTCAAACAAGTGTCAGTGAGCTAGTTTTGCATCATTGGCTGCCATGACCTGAGCGCTGTTTGCAAGCATTACTCTTAACTTCATGCCAAGTGTCATCTGGCATCCTACAAAGGGCACAAAGCTAATACAAACTTCATATCTTGTGCTCTAACTAATTCAGCAGAAATGCAACCCTGTCAAGCACACACTGCTAGGGTATCCAGCAACATGCAGATCTGCTATGCATCACGATGGAGCTGCAACAGCCTAGGAACAGCTATGCCAGTCAAAAGCATTACTGTCCCAGCTGCTTGCTTCTTCCTCCCTGCCAAAATTTACTGACCCCACAGCTCTGCCAGCAGCACAGGCCACAGTAACATTCCCTAAACCCACTTCAGGCAAGAAATGAACCCTGTCAGTTTAGACAACTCAAGTAAGTGGCAAGAGCTAACCCAGGTATATTTGACTGAGTGGATTAGAGAGTGCTCCTACAAACCACTTTACCAGCAGTGCAAGGGAAGCAGTAATCTACAGCTAATGAGCAGCAACGAGCAGCTGCAGCAGACCGAGTCCCACAGTCTATGCAGCCACACATCTGCATCAAGTGTGTCACTCCAGTCAGTTCCCCGGGACAAGCTAAAGCCTTGCAGCTCTAACTATATATATACATATACACCCACAATCATCTATAGATACACAATTTTATATATATTTACACACTCCCCACTGAACGAACTGGTAGTTGTTTATACCTCTTTATGAACCAAAAGTAAAAATTCTGTTTAACCTCAGACCATGACTTTACATAAAACAATTTAATTGGACCATATGACAAAAATGCTGGCACATTTAAATTAAGGGTTCTGCTTCAAGCCCATGTTAGTAGTCTCACTTATTGTAGAAGAAACAACCACACTATTCGATGCTCTAATATTTAAATTGGATACAAGAGTTAAACACTTTCAGAGGATGTACTGTACTTCCTAGTGCTATGCTTTTTGGCAAGCACAAGACAGACATATTAAGCAAGTTATCTTCTTCTGCTTGATGACACAAACAAAACTAGGAAATAATGTTTTGAAAAAACCCAAAGTCTTTACTTTCAATACCTGCAAAGAAAGTGGGGGAGGAGGGGAATTAAAGAAAACACGGGATTAATAATTCACTAAGAGTTAGCACAGAAAGTACTCAGACAAAAATAAATTTAAATGAAGTGCTGCAATTACACAAACAAGAGCTCACCCTGATACAACAAAATGAAGAGAAGCAGTAAAAAAACCCTCTTTACCTGCCTAATTCAATTTATTGCATAGTCTTGTACAGAGAAGGCATTTCCAATTATAGCTACAGGAGCTGCAAGAAACTTTTAAGCAAACATCTTCAGCAGAAAAAAGGAAAGTTGATTTCCTCATATAATGTGAAAGGCATGTATTCAGAAAGTAAAACTGAGACTGAGCAAAAATGTATTAATGGAGTTTAAATCATAAGAACAGATGAGGATCTAAGAAGGATCAAAAAGGTGGCTCAAAATAAACTTTCAGTCAAAAGACTATCATAAGCCAGCTTCAGTATGTGCAAAACTATGCTATGAACACTTCTTGCTTCAACTATTTAGATCAGTGAAAAACACCCAACCACTATGAAGCTACAGATAATGAAGTTAGCAAATTTAATAAAACATATCTATTTAAAATAACACATATACAAGCCAAAAAAAAAAAAAGTGAGGCGTAAGATTCAATCACTCCAAGGCACATTTTTAATGAAAAGCCAGTAACAGCTGAAGGCTGAGGAAGAGTACTCTTCCTATTTTCTGCAGACAAGTTAAAATCTAAAAAAATTAAAAATCACTATGCAGTCTAAATATCCTATATGAGGGAGCCCTGGAATATTTGTAACTGTAACTCACATGTGTATAATGAGGACCTGCATTTTTTCTGGACAGGGCACATGACAAAAGACACTGAACAGAAGGCATTTTCTAGAATAATTACCCTTTTATTTCTAATATGAAGCAACTATTTGTGCTTTAATGGCAGCCTGCACCACCAACACATAATGATCCCTAAATATAAAGGTAAAATAAAACAAAACCACTAAAGAAATGATATAACCTTATGAGTTAGAGCCGTTACCAGGCTGCCCCATCCGACATCTCATTTTGAGAGACACGGAAGGATTCTAGAAAATCCAGGCATTATGCAGCATTTCTTTCCACCACTGCTTTCGGGACTTTGTCCAAAAGTCAGACCATCATTCATTAACGCATGATCAAACCTTCAATTTTCATTATCTTTCCCACAAGCAAGTTTTACAGTAATAAAGCATCTCAGAGCTGCAACTCCTTTCATAGTGAGAACACGTTCCTGGGAGATTTCACAGGGACGTCGTTGCAGCAGGACAGCTTTGTGCTCGGGATGACAGCCTGGTCTCTCCAGCGGACGGTGCCTATCCCTGAACCCCGGCCACCCCACGGCCACGCAGATGTGCGACCCTCCTGCGCCATGCGAGCCGCCTACAGCATGCGGCATGTAGGTCCTTGCTGCTCGGAACGCACAGCCAGAAACTCTATTGCGGAGACAAAGCCCTCACTACGCTCCTCCAAAACAGGCGGCGCGATCCCCCCGTGCTCCCCGGGGCGGGCGGAGACGACGGGTCCGGCCGGGAGGCCGGCCGGGGGTCCGCGGGGCGGGAGCAACGCGCCGGGCCGCCGCAGGGCCC
>VZTE01003533.1:643966-716559 GCA_013397775.1 Eulacestoma nigropectus
CGTTCGGCCGAGCCTCTTGCCCTCTCAGGGGCAAGAGAAGCCGCCCCCAGCCGGGCGGTTCTTTCGGCCGGGCAGCGGTACGGGCGGCGGGCCCGGCCCCGGCGCTACTCACTGACAGCGGCGGCATCCGAGTGCATTTTCGTGCAGCGCTGCACACGCTGCCGGCCCGGCCCGGCTCCTGCCCTGCTCCCAGTCCAGAGCCCGGGCACGGACCCCTCCGCCCCGCCCACTGCCCGCGCCCATTGGTCCGAGCTGCCAGGGGAGGCGGCGGGTCCCGCCCTCTTACTGGGTGAGGCTCCTGCCACTCTCCCCCCGCCTGCCCCGCACCACCTCCCCGGCCTCCCATTGGGAGAAACGCAGAACCGGCCACGCCTCTCTCCGCTCTGATTGGACTCTGGTGCTGCCAGTTTTTCCTGGCCTTTAAAGCGCGTGCAAAGAGCACCACTTTGTGTCACCTGCGACGCTGATTGGCTACGGGGGCCAAGGGCCGCCCACACGCGCTGATGCGATTGGGTGAGCGGAGAAGGGGGCGTGGCCTCTGAGGCTGCCCCGCCCCTCCGGGGCCGCGGGGCGGGGGCGCCGGGCTGCGGCACTCTGCTTTTGCTGCGTGGTCCCCACGCGGTGTTGCCAAGTCATCGGCCAGTCTAGAATGATTTCCTTGTTTCTTCCATCTCTGTCTTCCAAAGGAGAACAAATGGCAGGCTGCCAATGCCGGCCGAACGCACACAAGTGTCGGGTCAATGTTACAGCAGCGGCAGGATGGGCGGTGGGGAAACCTGAGGCCAAGAGTGCTCCTTGCGGGACGATGACAGCGGCTCATGCCCCTAGGTATGGTTCCCGATCCTAGAAATCTAGCGCGTGGAGCCACCCTCCTTTCCCCCTCCTTGCACAAAGAGGTCGCCTTCCCTGAGCCAGAGGAGGAGGACACCTTGCAGGTCATTGCTGCTTAGGATGCGAGCTCAGCATCCCGTGTCGTTTCAGGGATAAATGCCGTCCCTGGCACTACTCAGTGCTGAAACACAGATGAGAAGAGACTGCTAGAGCAGCGTCTGTGCGCACTGGAGGATTATAGAGACAGAAGTGAGTACTGAAAAAAACCCTTCCGCTAAGAGATTAAGTTTAAAGAAAGTCAAGGACTATGAAACTGAAGTAGTGCCAGATTTAAGGTAGTTGTCCTCTTTGGAGTAATGCATTAACATACAGTCCTGAATTAACTGATCACAGGCCTGCTTGTGTTTCTTTGGGTTTTTTTGTAAGCTTTGCCTGACTCAGTGAACCAGTCAGAATGTGCAAGTGCAGATGATTTATTTTGCTGAGCTACATCTTATGTTTTCAACTGCCTGTTTTACAGAGAACAGGATGGAGTCCACAAGAAAATGAATCCACTTTTCAAAAGTCGAGTACTAAAAACCATGTCAGAGCAATGAAAGATCGCATTATTTGAAATTTGTACTTATTCACTAACTCGTTGAAATGATTTCTATAGAACTTCCTGCCTCTATCTCAGGATATTTTCCTATTTTCACCATCTTTTCTTTAGCTCAGTTGGTTGGTGTTAAAAACACTAAGGTTGGAGTTCAGTCCCTGTATGAACCATTTACTTAAGAGCTGGACTCGGTGATCCTTGTCGGTCCCTTCCAATTCAGAATAGTCTGTGATTCTGTGAAACCTCTGCAAAAAATAATTATTAAAAAGCAATGCAAGCTAGGTTTCACTTCTTGGGTAGTTCTATAACATCCCACATGCCAGACATTCACATCAGTATGTGTCATCCCAAGTTCTTATACCCAATAGGGGCACCATTGAGTTGCAGTTCATCTGATCTAATTCTGATTTAAGAGGAACAATCCCTTTAGGGGTGTCTGTTTGTTCACTTGACCATAAAAAGTATGCAGGCTGCTAGTTCAGAATAAAAACGTATTCAAAAAGGAAACTTCTTCCATGCCTTACAAAGTCGTAAATTGATACAGATGTAAGGCAAGGTGGCACAGAAAAACCCTTTTTGGTTGTATCTGAAGACAGAAAGGTTTGTACTTTTCCTCCATTTATATTAGTCTAAAATGAAAGATACTGTTTGGCCTTGAAAATATTTCCTTAGACTACAGCTTCTATAACTACTTCCATTCTAAATTGTGAAGCAAATAGGCTTGACAAGCAAAACTTCAATATATTTTTGAATGCACAAGTATTATCCCTGACCCTTAAAAACTAGATCTGCAAGGAAATCCATAGGGAAACATAAAAGAGACTTTGTTTTCGGCTTCTGCCAGCTAAACAGGAGATTCATGCATCAGCCAGAAAAGACCTGCCCCATGAGAACAAGGCCCATTAAAACATGCATCTTCATTCCAACCTCAAGAAGTTGTAAGTAATCCCGTTTGTTACCATTAGCTGTAAATCACTACAGAGATCTCCAAGCCACCAGATGTAACAAAATCAGGCCTGTATTTCCTTTCTGAAGCCTGGGTTTACAAAATGCAGAGATACTTCATTATACATAGAGCAGATCAATGAGGCCATGGCTGATCAATCATTGTATTGGGTCGCTTGGCAAGGTTCAGATAGCAGAAGGACTACAGGAGTGGCTTCTGTGAGAAGCTGCTAGAAACTTCCCCTATGTCTGACAGAGCCAAGGCCAGACAGCTCCAAGGCAGACAAATCAGTGATGGGGGTAATGCCTCTGTGGTAACATATTTAAGAAGGAAAAAAAACTTACTGTGCAGATGTAATCGTGGCCAGAGAAGAAAGGAGTGAGAATATGTGAGAGAAACAGTTCTGCAGACACCAAGGTCAGTAAAGGAAGGGGAGGAGGTGTCCAGGTGCAAGAACTGAGATTCCCCTGCAGTCTGTGGTGAAGCCTATGGCGCTCCACGGGGTTACAGCGATCCACCTACACAGCCTGTGGAGGACCCCACGTTGCAGCAGGTGGATGCCCAAAAGAAAGGCGTGGCCCCGTGGGAAGCCCACATTGGAGTAGGGTACTGATAGGACTTGTGGCCCTGTGGGAGATCCATGCTGGAACAGCCTGTTCCCAAAGGACTGCACTCCGTGGAAGAGTGGCCCACGCTGGAGCAGTTCGTGAAGAGCTATAACTCATGGGAAGGACTCAGGTTGGAGAAGTTTATGTAGGACTGTCTCCTGAGGGAGAGACCCCACACTGGAGCAGCTGAAGGACTTCTCTCCCTGAGGAGGAAGCAGCAGCAAAAACAACACATGATGAACTGACCGTAACCCCCATTCCCCCTCTCCCTGAGCTGCTGAGTGGGAGGAGGTAGAAAACTGGGAATGAAGTTAAACCCAGAAAGGAGGGAGGGGCAGGGGAAAGGTGCTCCTAAGATTTATTTTACTTCTCATTGTCCTGCTGTGATTTTGATTTGCAATAAATTCAACTAATTTCCCCAAGTCAAGTCTGTTTTGCCCATGATACTAAATGATAAGTGATTTCTCCCTGTTCTTATCTCAACCCACAAGCCTTTCATTACATTTTCTCTCCCCTGTCCAGTTGCACAGGGGAGTTATCTTAATACTAACCCCCCTGGCATCCTTTCTTTTGTGCCAGAGCAACAACCTGGACAGCTAAACAGCAAGGTAGGTCGAGGAGCAAGTCTGTCCTCGATGCTCCCAAAAAGCAAAAAATCCCAAAACAAAACAAACCCCTCAACCCTTCATTTAGTTTTGTTTGTTTGTTTTCCCAGCCAGCTGAATATCCAGATCTGGCTTACTAAACATATGTGCAAGTGCTTCCATCAATGCACGGGAGAGGAATAACAAACCGTGAAGTGGAGATGGTAGTAAATGCATCTGCCAGTTTACACATTGTTAGATCAAACTTGAAACTGCAGACTTTTTTTCTTTTTTCTGAAGAAAGACTGCCATTGTTTGCTTTTTTTTATGTTTGCATTGCTTTTTTAAATTGATAGCTAAAATTGCAACCACATAAAAAAAACTCAATTGTAGACTGTAAAAATTACTGGATAACATGAGAAAGAGGAGCCATTCACTTAGTTGTATCTTCTTCACTATTGGAAACAGTGCAGATGCATCTTTGAGAAAGAATTTCCAAAAGGAAGCTCTTTCTCTGTATTTCCAAAGGATAACAGACTCCAGATTGCTAAAGCGATTGAGTCTCTCGAATACCTTTATTCATCTTGCTTTGCTTAGAAAGCAAAGAAAAACTTGAAAGTTAATTTTGGGCACCAGAATCACAAGCCATGATGTGTTTTACAAGTCAGAGGGGGAAGAGAATTGTATTGAAGAAAGAACTACTACCAAAGAAGAATTTGCTGAACATTAAGAAAGCAGATAACGCAGCAACAAAGCACAGTACAGGGTATTGTAAGAAAATAAACAAACTGCCTACAGGAAGCCCAGCAACCACAGTTCTAAATCATTTGCAGATATGAAAAGGTAACTGATACCCAAGTCAACACAGCTTTGTGTAATGCTTCTTAAAAGATTTTACACTGTCAGAGTTACGGTGAAACACGTATCACCTCTGAGTTATTCCTGCTTGGTATCAGCAAACTGTACTAATTAGGGATAAAAGAGGACCTCAAGTGGCAGAAAGCAGCAGCTGCAGATTATACGAACTGCTTCAAAGCACTACTCATTAAACAGTTCAGCTCGTTTTAATCTCCCTGTGCCGTGGACCCATGCTATGTTCCCCGTTGAAGTAAAAAGGTCTGTTCTCTAACACTTGCTCCATGGGCATATTACTTTGGCCCCAAAGGTCCTTTTGTAACACTCTGGAAACAAATGTCATTTTACATATATGAGAAAAAACATGTTTCAGGGCTGTTGATAGATGATACTTAAAATTCTTACATTCCATTTATAGGGTTTTTTTCAGCTTCAGTTTAAAAGTTTAAATTCTCTCCATTCATCATGAGGCAACTCTAACCAGCCAAGCTTGAAAGCAGCTCAGAATTTCTTCCTGAATCCTGAAGGTGCATCAAAACAGCCAGCACCTCTCTCTGGGGGCACAAAGCTCCCTCACTGTCAGCAGAGGACCGTGAACATTCTCAGTGTTCTGTTTCAGTGAGACAGGTGGGAACTGGTTACCTGCACACTTAAACTGCAACAACTTGTTTCAATAACATCAACTCTGGTTCAAAACCAAAGGGTGTGTCCAACTTTTGCTCAGCTTGTAGCTGCAACACTGTTTTTGGAGATGGGAAATAACAATTTCAGGTCTTTCTTAGCCTGAGAGGTTTGAAGTGCAGCTCCCAGGTTTTGGAGTGCTCTATGACAACCCTGGAGTCACTGCTCTTGAAGCTAAGCTTACAATACACATAGAAATGCCTGAGTCAAGGCAGGAATATATATGCAAGAGGAGACTGGAGTCTCCACCCTGCTGAAGAATCCAGTACAATTACTCTCAGAAGCTGTTCTCATACATGTTACCTAGAGTTCTTTTTTATTCCAAGATACACACTGGTAGGCTTCTGATGTACTGCTGTCTCTTCCTGTACATTCCTACAAACTTCAGCTGACCAGCACAGAATGTCAGAGGATGGGATTTGGAGTACAACAGAGTACATATTATTTAGAAGTCACATATATGTAATCTAGACCTTTTACCACCAGCAAAAGTTCAAACCTTTAGTAAATAATGCTTATTTTATAAAGTTTTTCTTTGCATGCCATCTCGGAATGCATAAAGATATCCACAAACTTCTTCTTTCATAACATGCTTTCTTATGAAAGCTGAGATGAAGAGAGTATGATTAGAGAACTAACAGATTAGTCACACACTCCTGCAGCAGGACCTGTTCTAGCACATTTCTGTCATAGTTTGAAACAGTGCTTGTGACTTAGATATATAATACACATTTTTCTAAACCAGTGAGATACAAGGGATTAAATCAGTGTGTAGATGTAAGGACAAATAAAATTTCGTTTTAGCTTCCCAGTTCTAACCACAGTAGTAGAAGAAGTATACAAACAGTTTGTGGTGATGTTTTTTCTTAATCATTTGAATAAAATAATGCAAGTGTCAACAAATATTAGCTACTAATTACATACATTAAACTACACAAGCTACTTAGAAGAGAATATTCAAACTTGTGTCACTGTCCACATGAACCTTTCTAATGGGGTGAACATGTCTAAATCCTGTAAAAAAATCCATCAAAGTATGCTCGGAGACTTCAAAGATTACATACAGATATGATTTATAATCTGATCTGTTATCCAAATCATGTTATGCTGTCTGACTTCTTGAAAATATCCTCATCCTATTTTTTAATTGTTAAAAAATTAGGAGTTTTCAAGCTTTTTGTACTTATACGTATAATTTCTTGCATTTCACATTAATAAACTGCTCACATGACAGGGTATTTGCAGAGTTAGCCTGTGGAGAATGTTAAGTAATGTGGCAAGATAATGTTATGTGTTCTACAGTCCTGTGGCTGGACGTGCATCAGAGCTAGCATGAGAGCATGCTGAAAATAAATGAGGATACTCAGAGCGCTTTGCAATGTTGGTGCCAGTGCCAGCTGCTTTTGCAAGGTGGGAGAAAGTAGAGACAAGGGCTACTGGTGTTTGCAGAAGAACACTGCCAGAAGTGCAAGAAAAACACTTCTATCACTCCAAAATGTAATTTATCCTGTCTTGCTGGAGAGTCACACAGAGAACAAGTTCAGAGAGCTTGTAAAGACACTCACAGCACCCACAGGTGAGAAATTAGTTCAACAATGGCTTGTTAATTGTCAGTTACATCTGAGATGATGAATACATAACCACTGAGACTTTTAAATGCCTTTCAGGTATCCTCTGTCCACAAAGACCAGTGATCAGTTTCACCCTCATAAACACAGCTCTAAAAACAAGGGAGCAAAATGATAGGTGACCAGATAAAGTGAAAAGTTTGGTGCTGGCAGCGATTACTTGACTCCATAGAACAAGAAACCCTGGGTAAAAACATATCCTGTATTTGCTTATATAGAGAAACAATAAAATTGAGTATGTTCAAGCTGTTCTCAAAAGCACATGGTGAAGAATTAGAGGGAGAAAAGAAAATCCACCCTCTTTCCTGCAACATATCCTATTCCTTTCAGTTATGGTATGCTTAGATATTACTGGAAAGACACACAGTACTAAATACCAACATCAGAAATGTGATTTCCAAACGGAGTAGGTCACTTAAATTATCTAACAGGTTTCTCACAAGCAGGAAACATCATTTGGACAACACTGAAGATGTCCTCATTGTTTAAGGGAAGCTCTGCATGTATACTAAAGGATCAGGAGCTTTATATAAAAGACATTGCCAAGAGACCCTGAGACCGCACAACATTTTACATTGTCACATGTGCATTACATAATAGGGAATTCACTGCCTAGGTCAAAAAAGCAACACCTCTATTTAGTCCTACTAAAGTGTAATGATAACAAAAGAACAAAGCTGCCTTTTTTTTTTCTTTATTACAGTTCATTTTAAATAAAAGTTAAAACCAACTTTTCTCCCTTCTCAGAAACCTTGTTATGTTGAGCATGATTGTTTTTAATTCTTCGTCAGTGTGTTCATGTAGGTGCCTCATAACCATTACTATTCAGAGGTACTCCACTCTTCCCTTTGTAAAAGCACTGAAGTGTCTAATGTCCAATTAATAAAAGGAAGTCTACAAAAGTCACCTCTTTTTCTCCAGTATGATGAACATCAGTTATCTGCAAATTGTTGTAAAACTCATTTAAGAATAAAATGTAGAATAGCAGCAGATGTAAATACTGTTTGAGTTGAAAATGCACACACTTCATACTTACTGCATATCTCCCAATTAAAAAATACACTAGTTCCATTCCTATTATGAAAAACCTACAGCCAAGCTTTTTATTGCAATAGCAGCAATAGCACTCTGAAACTTCACGAAAGCTGAAGAAGTTGTTGCCAAAGCAAGTTCCCACCCTTGCTTTGCTGCATACAAAGCAGGTATCTGGCCAAGGTAGATACCAGTTTATCAAAATGCATGCATCTTCCCTCCCTCACAGTGATGGCAGCTCATTAAAGAAGAAAGTCACCAACTATTACATAGACATTCACAGTGTTGTACAGCATAGGAGTTGCTCATCCTTAAACAAAGTAGTCTTTTTGGCTGCCAATTCAGTTTCAAGCAACAAACCTTTCTTGTTAGTCCCAATAATATTTTATTTTCTTGCTCTAATTTGTCCGTTTAAAATATTTAGGAGTGCTCATATGAAAGTGATGAATAGGCACATAATTATGTCCATCTTTATAAGATCCAAACCTAAGAAAAATATTCAACAAAGCAATACTGTTACGACATTATTTAACCCATGCAATTAAATCATGCAATTACTACCCTACTTCTGAATGTTCTCGGTAGTTTATTTCAGAAACAGGCCCCAACTCTACTTAAATGTAAATCAGATTCTATGTACCCTCTCCTACTAAAGGTCTTTGAGTAAAATGGAGACTATTAATTACATTGATTCCATTGATGCCATAGGCAGTCTATAATTGGAACTCCAGCTGACAAAGCTGAGTGTTGCATTTATCTACTCCAATCCTAAGCTGTTTTTAGTCCTGATTTCAGTGGAGATATAATTTAAATACCCATAGTATCAAAACAGTCAACCCTGTTATTAATATTGTACGTCTCACTTTTGAAAATTATGGTGAAAATTGTAATTTTTCATGCCATATTTAAATATGAAAGTTTTGACAACTGACTGTTATGGTAGACAGACTTGCAAAAGTAAAATGGAGTACTTATTCAAAATATCAGTGCTAAGTAATATTTAAGAGCAATGCCATTGTATTTCTAAAGTAGAGTTAATCAGAAAAAGTGAAATCTATTCCAATACGGTATACATTTTCTGATTATAGGCAGACAAAAGAAATTAGGACAAGATTCTGTGCTGAAGTCAACTCTGAAAAATCTGAATGTGAATGCTAACTGTGGGCAAGTTCCATCATGTGGAAAAGTCTGGGCAAACTCCTGCTCCAAGAAGCTGGTGGCTGAGTGGTACATAAAAAGTGAGCAAACTCAACTGTTAGGTGTATATGAGAAAGCAATATATTCTGCATTATGCTTGTTAGGAGTAGTAAACATGGCATTGCTGGAAATTACCTCTCTGTGGCAACATCTATCACAAACTTCATGACTCTTTCACTGATACTTATATTGGAATAAATACCTTTCTCTGTATTTCTCTTCCTTATGCAATACCAGTGGAAAAATGACAGCAATTTAGAAATAAATAACTCTTTTACATTAAACCTAGTCCCTTTTGTTTTGCCTTCTTGACACATGTAACATACTGCCTCAGGCATTCTCTTTACTTTTTCCTCAAATTATATGATATGTTTTAAAATGCTTTTGCAAAAGTATTTTATGTAGATATTGTATTTGGTATTCTAAGTAACAGTATATTAAGACCCCAATCTCCAAAGTGATGAGAAACATGGGAGATCTTTCATCATCTATAAAATGAGTCACCACACCAGTTGGCAAATATCCCTATTAAACAATCTCGGAAATTAATCGCCTGGGTGAAATGAGCATTACTTGCAATTTACGCTGGAACACAGCAGACTGATTTTCCCAAGGTACATGCCAAATCAATCGAAAAAATGGAATTACAAATCAGAAGTTCTTGACTCCTACTCTTCTGCTCAGTTGGGTACTGATCAGTGTCTCCTACTTCAGAAATAATTTTGTTCCTAGACTTCTCTTTTACAAGATGCCAGGTATATCATCCCCTGCATTTTCTAAGAGACACACTGACCTGGGATTGAAATGGATGTCCTCAGGAACTTGACTGGGATCAGTGACAATTCTGTCATTGTCAACATAGCTGTCCACGTGATCTGGGATTCTAAATTTGGCCATCTGGACTTCTGAATCACTTAAACCAGCATGAGATATGCGGGCATAACCCAGCCTATCAAATATGAGAGGAGTTAGCGTGAAGAAATAACTCAAGGCAATTTCACCACAATCTTCATGAATGTATCTTTTTTTTCCAAGAGTTGTGCTTTAACTTATCAACACAACTTTCCATTTCTGTGTATCTCACCTTCAAAAAACTGAAAGTGCTCCATAAACAGGATCATAACACCATGTCACAAGTACAAAACTGAAAAACTGTAAGTGTTTGACAGTAAAAATAAGTTCTATGTATAAAAACCTTTTTAAAAAATTACAGCTTTAGAATATGAGTGCTGGTAGAAGCTCACCAGATTTTCACTGAGAAGATTTCAATATGCAAGAAAGAAACTCAAGCATCAATTGAATGAATAATGAGAAAAATTCAAATTGCAAATAGAATTTCAGTTGGGTTTTTTTAGTAGCCTTTTTTTCTTTTTTACTCAGTACTGTTAAGACAGCTATCAAGTTCACAGGTTTTATTCCTGTGAACACTGCAGAATTTATCGTTTATTCAGAATAAGCTGAATTCCATCCTGGCACATATATCGCCAAGAGAATGATTTACAAGCAATTTGGTATTAAAAGATATGGAGCGCATAGGTCCTGTGCCTCAATATGGGCTTACACACTTTAAGTTTTCACTAAATCCAGCATAAAGATTGGCTGGATTAGATCAGCATTTTGCTTCAACAAACCCTAAGATCATAGTTCAAAATTTGTATCTTCTATGTCACATACAAATTAGGGTTTAGCCTTCACATTTTAGAATGAAGTTGCAAAGTTAGAGCTTTGAAAAAATGTAGTTTTATGCTACCAAAGCAGAGTAGATCTGAAGGCTTTTGACACAGAATGATGAAATCTGTAATAGTGTCTCTGCAAATTTTAATCAGAAATACACCAGTTCTTGTGCTCCTGAGATAACTGTTTCACATTATTTTATGATATATCCAACTGCCTATAATAATTTTTTAGGGATGTAAGACTCTTCCACGATCACTTACAAAAGATTATAAAAATGATAACCATAAAGATACTTAAAGCAACAAATAAGTGATTCACTTTAACATACCTTATTACTCCACGATACATAATATAGCTACACCATCTGTCGCGATCTGTACTGTCAATATCCTAGAAGTGAAAGGGGAAAAGGTCAAAGAAATAAGGTAAGTGTTCATCTGGGTAGGCTTTAGATCAGTAATAAGACCAATGTGTAAACTCACTGCAGAAAAATATTTTGCCTAAACATTGTAATAAGGTAGAAAGAAAAAGCCTCACTGTTAGACATGGACAAAACAGACAACTTTTTGACATCTCTTAACGCAGAGCTCATTTTTAAAACAAAAGAATCACGGAATTAGAGGCTGTCTGGAGGTAACCTACTCCTAACCCTGGTCAAAGTAACTTAGGTTGCTCAGGGCCTTATGCAGCTAACTTTTGAATATCTCCAAGGATGGAGGTTTCACAACTTCACCAGGCCCCTGTTCTAATGCTTGACAACCCTGCAACTTTTTATTTCTTCTGACATTTCCCTTGTGGCAACTGCTGTCCATTGCCTCTTGTTCTTTCACTGTGTAACTCCACCTTCTCTGCAAGATATCATGAGGTAGCTTGAAGATTGTATTTGAAAATGGGCATGTATTTTCTGCTCTGTCTATATTTAAGTTACCAATTTGAAATATTAAGCTGAGTGTTTCCAATAAATATTTTCTCTAAAGATGCAGTATTCTTATATTACCTGGACATTTCCATTTTTTATTAATTCAGTATAGTCTCTGGATCCAGGAGCTGAAGTGATGTATCCTAGAAATACAACTTGCTTAGAGCTAGTCTTCAATAGGTTTGAAACAGCTATTGCTTGGAGTTTTCTGTCCAAGTCTTCTCTGAAAGAAATGGAAAAGACTTCGACCTATATATTTTAGCTCAGAATCTTTGTGCTATGACATAGTAAACCATGAATCAATCTGGTACCATTTTTGTTGCTTAGTATTAGATAGTACGAAAGTTCACAGAAAGCTCATTGATTCAAAATTATCACTGCATTTGATAAAAGCCACCTGGCCATGGTAGATGTAATTCACATTCTCTTTCTAGCCATTACAGGAACAACATTTTCTATTACTGTTTTGTTTTTAATACTGATCCCATCACTAGGAAATGTGAGTGTTAGTGTTTTGGTTATCCAAGGCTTTGTCTCTGCTTGCACTTAAAATTTAACTGTGCTAGCATAATGTGGTGCATAACAAAGAACTTACATGCTAACAAAAATTTTATGATTGATAGATCACGGTAAATATAGTCTTAAAGTCTGGGTCCCATAATTTATGAAATGTAACTTAAGTTACATCATTAGCATTACTTAATTACATTTGGCACGTATTCTACATCTCCTTAACAAGATTTACATAAGAGTTCCAACATGACCAAAAGTGATAGCGTAGGTGGGGCCTGGTAAAATACTTCCACTCACAGGGATCCTAGTCCCTGTCCTTGGATTTGTCATAAAATAAAGCAAAAACAGTTCTCTTTCTATGATTCTTAATGTTAACGACTTTAAACAGTTGTGTAAATCATGTTGTCTTCTAGATTTTGGTAGTCTGGACTAAATAACATTGACAGAGAGAGCTGATTTTGGAATCTGTAAACCCAAAAGAAGACAACAATTTAAGTGCAGTTATGCTTTCTAAATAGTGGTACTTCTGACTGGAGCAAATGCATTAGGGAGAAAGAGCACACAGACAGGAGACAAAACACCCCCCAAACACTTAAATAGAAGCCTGACCTAGGTATATATGAAGTTGCCTGCTCAGCTAGCTGCTCTTTCCAGAATTACACCTCTCCAGAATATGGGATCTTTTAAAGGCACATAGTTATATTCCCACATTTTAAAAATCATATTTAAAAACAACCCTAGTTATCCAGTATTCTATACTCTATATCAACCTAAGAAGCAGAAGAAAAAAATACTAAAAATTAGTTATGTGCGCTATTTAGTTACAAATTCATTCCCCTCTAAAACACAATCTAACTTGCATTCGTTTCCCATGTGTCTCCTCATATTTTCTGCTTCATCTTTATCTCATTTCTCTGTCAGGGGAGAATACAATGTTACTCTCTTCTACTTTGACAAACAGTTTCTCAGACAGGCAAGTCTAATCATCTGTGTGAGGCACAGAATTAAATTCCTTTCTAGAGTTAAAAATAGAGAGTGATTTCTGACAACTATATTTGTTTAGTAAATGGGAAATCTATAAACAATTTGCAGGTTTGGTGCAGTTTCTACTCAGGGGAAGGAAATGGGATACAGAGAACCCCTATGGCTTTCTGAGCAGCTTCTTTGTGTTATAATATTCTGCACCCTGTCCATAAATTTGCCTCGCCATGAATTGTAACCATTTTTTTTTTTTAATTCCAAATCTTACTACATAGCCACAAACATACTAGAGATCCCATCAAATATAACAGAAATTACAGCTACATGAAGCATTCACAAAACTCTTATTAATATTCATTACACACAAGTAATCAAAACATTGTTTTCAAGAATTGAAACATATACCTTATTCTTTTCCATCACTTATTTGAGTTATTTGTGCGATTTTGCTTTTCTAAATTCAGAGATCAGACTTCATATTTCCACTTGCATACTTTCAGAAGGAAACTGATGGATATTTTCACTGCTGTTTCAACACTGTCCTTTCTTGGAGGTTTAAAATTTGTTACTTTTTATTTTTAATAAATAACATTTTTCTATTTATGCTATCTCTAACTGTACCTATCTGCACTTGTTGTGGAATGTAATAGATCTATTTCACAAGCAAAAAGTCAGAAGGATGCTACCCTGCAGTGAGATGCATCTGTAGCCCTATCATTTGTTGTGACTTTGCAGAACAATATCTTTGAATCTCTACTAATTCAGATAGTAAGTTCAGCTGAGTTTTGCATGACACATCTGTCCTACTTAAAAAATGCTTCAAAATTTTAAACAAGTAGTTTAACCAATTTTAAACTGTCATACTATTTCTTCAAGTGTGCCCTGCTAGAACCAGTATTACAGCAGAAGATTTTGAAGAGTACAAAAGAAATCCCAGAAGTTCGCAAATTACGTTACATGACTTTGTACACTATATGTAAAAATAAATAAAATACACACTCTTCATTTCCAAAGTGAGCGACAACAAAATCAACCAGCTTCCCTGTGAAGTTGACAGTCAGGGAGATGGCAGGTGCAATCTCTCCCTCTGGAGATGGAAGGAGGTGATGGGTCGATTTTACAATTGGATACCTTGATAGTGCCATAATCCTACACAAGGAGAGGCAAAGGTTACATTTTGTGGTTCACAAGCATCAAAGGTGTGAACTAAGCAGGCAAATGTGAGCAGAAGACTAACAGTCACTGAACAAAACTATAAGACCAGAATACAAACCATCTCTAGCGGATTTTTCTGAATACAGAAGGTTTCCCTCTAAAACACTGCTTAAGTACATGTCTAAAAATATATTATCAAGTTAATTCCTACACTAAGAAATATCATCCATAAATATGAATTCTTGCACTGAGCTTTTCACAATCTGTATTTCAAACAAAACAGAATTTTATATTTCCAGAAATCAAAATGCATTTTATTAAAAGTAGAAGTAGGTAGAAATACATCTTTAAAATGGGAGATTTCACTTTTTTCAGCTTCTGTTTGGACATTTTGCATCAGGTTTTTTAATGTATTTCATTAATAAAATCTCAGAGAATGATCTCTCTGCCCCATTCTGCCTCAAATAGACAGGCTCTGGAAGAACAAAGTTACTAAATGCCCCTCACATATGGCAAAAATTAAATAGCCATTGCAACATCAGTCGGAAGTTCTATCTGCCATAGAGATGTGTATATCCCCCTGAAAAATAAAAGCCACATTATATGCCACTATTTTTCCAGAGGGCAAAGATATTTAAAGATATGCAAGTGGTAGGTGGTCAAGCATTAAGGTAAAATTAGACACAAAATACCTGGTCAATCAGACATGCACCTTTCTATTCCCATTTCCCATTCTACAGCCCAAGCTGGATTTAATGAATTGAAACTTTCTCATACCTCCTGATGCACTACATTTTCCAACTGCTGTCACGTTTTTAAGTCTGAAATATAAAATTCTCATAGCCCAAAACAAAATAATGTGAAAAGGGCATCAGATACAGTACTTGGAATGCTAAACTTCCAGATCTGTACATCAAAGGGCAGGATGCCATTCTCTGCATCACCAAAACCGAAGTAGCTTACAAGGGCAGGCACCAAAACCTGATCATGTTTAACAATGAGAAAACTCCATCCACATTGCGTGGTAATGCTAATGAATCAAAGCCTCTTCCTAAAAGACAACCTTCAACAAGTGATTATAGTGATTATTATTCCAACTATTCTTTGCTTCTGTATTAGTGCAGTTTGTATTGGGCAGTATATTTACATCTATTTACTGTCACTGTGCATGTAAAGATGACTCACCCCCAAGTGTGATCTCTTGTGCTTGGACCAAAATCTGTATAAAATCCTAGTCTTTCTCCTAGCCACATTGTTGGATCATGGTTTCCAATGAATGGCTTAGAGGCATCACTCTCTATAATAGTGATAAAATCTGCTTCTAAAATGGGGAGGAAAAAAGGAAAAAATTTCACATTTGTAACTGTTACCTATAAATGGGACTTACAAATAACTACATAATGTCATTATTTCCCTTTTGATTACAGAGAGATGGACACAAGCCCTTCAGGAGTCAGTCAAGGTAAATCATTGTTGGCCACAAAGTCATGCCCAAACTCCTGGCTACTGCAGGCCACACAGCCTCTGATGAAGATGTACTTAAGTGTCTGCTTGCCATAGCTCATCCCTGGTGCATAACCAGAGATACATGAGACTACAGAGTACAGCTGGCCTGTGCAGACCTTGTGCCATTTCAAAAGCATTAGAGATGCTATGCACACACAAACTAACAGCAAGTCTGCTGCTTTCAACATGAAGAACAAACACTACATAGCACATCTGCACTTCCCTTCATCTACCAAATCCTTGTGCTTCAAAGGGTCCTGTGCAAGGCAGAACTGGATGCTGTTGTCAAAATAATTATTCAGCCCAGAGCAACCTAGCATCAGCCCCAAGGCATAGCAACAGCAGGGTTCCCAGCTCCAGTGACTTGCTGACCATCTGCAGCGAGCTCACTTCTCATGGCACTGTGGTCCCTCCCTGTTTACATGCAGAAGTACGGTTTTGCCAGGGAAACATGGTGGGTTCCCCTATATTTTAACTGCAGGATACAGGAAGAACTATGCAGTCCCTTGAGGAACTGGCAAGTAAGGAAGACCTGCCCATGCCTGAAGGAAGGTGGGAGTCTGTAAGCTGCCCACAGGATGGCTGAACCATCCAGACTCAGCTTGAGCAGCAGGTCAGTACAGCTGTAGCAGCAGCAAGTGCTCCAAGTGCTCCCTTCTTGCAATTATGCCCGCCTTGGAGTGTTCTCCTACATGGGAAGGGAAATAGAGTCACCACTTCACCCACAGCCCTTCCACAAGGAATTATGGCCACTCCATCCAGCACCACTCAACACAGAAGATTTTTTGCTTTTGAAATGTCATATGTAGCAGTGTAAAGCATTGTCAGCAGGGAAAATGGGAGCTCAGAGTTCTTAAGAGGATTCCCAGGTTTTTCCTTCTACATTATTAGCATACACGCTGATCACAGAAACAGTAACTGAAACCATTAAGAAGGGTTGGGGTTGGATCCGTCCAGGGCAGACAGAAATTCCAGTCACAAAAGCCATTACATGATGAATCTTCAGTATTCCAACAGAGAGGTGAGCCCAAGGAATGCACACCACCACACCTTTAAGGACAACTCCTTTCCTGAAGAAGATAGCCACTCTTTCCTCTGTGGCTCAGAATCAGGAACTTTTCTTATAGGAATTTCTAGCCTAACTGTGAATGCATTAATGAATGCATTTACTGACAATGTTAATGTAGTATTTTATATAACAATATACATGTAACATAAAACTCCAGAACACTGTTTCCATCTATTAGAAGTTACGATTTACTAATTTATATTTTGGAATTTGCTGCCTTTTTGACTTACCAATTGTCTTTTTTAGAAGTGATATTTCATTACCACAAAGAAATGCCAATGGACATAACCAGATAATCACTCTTTCTGATATTCATTAATTTAAACTATAGGTACCAGAAATAAATGCATTCATTAAAATTCATGAATAAATATGCAAAGATTAAATAAGTACACAGACATGAACTATGGAATGACTTATGTGCAAGAATGCTCCAAATTTCAATTCATTAAATGTCCTAGCCGTTTCCTCATATCACCAGACAGCCAGCATAGCCCAGATCTCTGAACCTTTGGTCACGGGACAACGGAGTGAATGATGCTAAAATCAGTCTCTTCACTCTTTGCTAACTCCTGTGTATCTCTGCCACAAAATCAAGACTTGCACAGGAGCACCTGTCAGTGCCTTTTCACTGCTTGGGTCTGTAAAGCCTGAGCTGCTCAGGAAAATCCTGTGGTGGACTGGAGAACAAATCCTGGAACGGCAGCATGGACATTTCCTAATCTCCTGAACTGCCTTACATCCTAAACTGTCAGTCGCCTGTCTACCCTATCTCAGGGGCATCGCAGGAAAAAAGTAACACCTACAAGCACTACCGGCCAATTCCTTTAAATGCCCTCTGAAACAGCACTAATCTTGAGTCCAAATTCTTCATTTCCTGTAGCTAATTTTCCAATCAAAATCCTGCCCACGAGCAACAGTTTAGACACTCTTCTTTACAGTAAAATCATGACAACCAAGCTACAATTGCTACTTTTCTTGTATACATTGCTCTGGGTCAGTGATAGAAACAGACTTGTCTGTTTCTGCTCTGTATTCATTGTTTAGGGCACTTGAATTTCACACCCTTTAGGAATTATATAATGCTTCACATCTAAAAAAACCCACAGAGAAGTTATAAAACATTGTATTTTATCTAAAAGGATATTTACCTTTGTAAATACAATTGTATTTTATCTAAAAGGATATTATTTATGCAAAGAATTTCTCTATAGACAAGTAACTCATCAGCAACATGAGAAGAAAAATCCAAATAAGAAATAAAGTGTTTCTCTGACCAGAAACCTCTTTAAAACATATTAAACTAATTATCACCTCTGCAAATGTATTTTTGACTGACGTGATTGCATTGGAACAGCTCACAAATTGAGGAGAAAGCCACTAAACACAGGTTCTTGTGTTAATGCAAAAATGGCCTCAGTTACTAAGCAGGTGTTTTCACTTCTGTCTCTTCAGATGAATCCTCCCAAATATAAATGAAGTGGGGAGAAAAAAAGTTACCCGTCTGATTAAGCAAATTAGCTGATCCTTCCAAATTAGACCATCCTTCATTGTCATATCCAAATCTAAAAGGCCAGATCACAGCAGAGAAATCCCTTTTTGGAACCTCAAAAAACAAATGGAAAAAAGTTAAATACAATTTGAATTTTACGTATTATAGCTTTGCAGTAAACAACATCAGACACATGGTGCCATAAAAGACATACAAGAAGAGATGTTTTAACCAATGTATTTTCCTAATAAAGCTGTCAGAATTACAAAAGACTAAATCTATTAACAAGGGAATACATGTCATCATACTTAAAACGAATTTGTACAAGTAACAGTAAACAAATGAAGAGGAAAGAGACAATGCATCTTTTCATCTTACTAAGAGGAACTGCCCACTTTTTGCCACACAGTAAGGTACAACAAACCTGAATTAATTGAAAAAAGAAAGCCAACTGTATAAATCTGTGTGTGTTTGTGAATCTAACACTAAACTTCATAAGTGTTAACCATCTTGTTATTGCCATTGCAATACTTATTTTCTAGCCAGATAGAAAACTGGAATCTTCTAATTTTTATCCGATTTCCATAACTAGTCTAAGTCTAATCTAAGGCAACCAACTTCTCAGAGAGCGTCAATTCAGAGTTATGATACAATATAGAACCATAGAATTCCTTTATCTGGAAGAAACCTCAGGAGGTTATCTGTTCAAACTTCCCCTACATGAGATCAGGCTGCTAACAGCATTGTCCAGTTTGAATACAGTTCAAATAAACTGATTTATAAAAGTAATGTTCAAATTGAACTTATAAGTTAAGAATCTCTCAAATTTTCAAAATATTTTTTCCTTTGTAGCATCACTATAAATCTCCAAAGACCCAGTCATTTGAATTTGACATTAATTCATAAATTAAATTTTTGCATCTTCATTTGTGCACTAGTTTTTCTGAATACTTGGTTACAAAGATTTCTTCAGCAACAGTTAACACACCTAAGCTGTCACACACACATTTTACTGTATTTTTGAAAGTTAACATTCTCATAAACACCCTACTCACCCCTTGGCCCAACTTCTTGTGGTAAGTTTTATAACGTAAACCCAATCCAAGCAAACCAATACCAACAAACAGCCACAATACTTGAAACAGAAAAACACAGAAAAAATGTTTTTACTGCAAGAAAAAATAATGTTATTATTGCTGTTAAAAAGACACATTCTAAGGTGTGCTATTCATAGAATGAGAAATGTGTACATTTAAGTGACAACACCAAGGCAGTATCTGTGTGTGCAGAATGTGTATATGTGTGCAGATACACTCTCCAAAACACAACACGCTGAGCAGGTAAAATGTACCAAAACTCCTTGAAACAGTAATGTAAAAATTATACCTACTGCAGAATTCATAATAGGACATGAGTAAGAGCATCATGTAAACCCTTCAGTGTTTTCCTCTCTGTGCCCAAGTATGCATTTGTAGTACACAATTTTTATTTTGTATTAACACAATGTGTGGAATAAAATTTAATTTACTTCGAAAGCCTTTAGATGTCAGAAAGATGTGACTCTTGCAAGACTTCCAGAGTGGTCTTTTGTTTGACACACTCTAGGAAAGGCAGTGCAGCTTCATAGAAAGCATATTCAGAGCTTTCCCATTGCTCCTGTAGCCTTACAAATAACCATAGTAAGTTAGTGTGCACTTAAGAGTGCACTTAAGAGCTCTCATCATTCAGCACAATGCACTTTGATGATCAAAGCCCTCTGCAGTTATTTCATTTACACAGTGGCATATGCTATCTACAACAATTTCAGTAACTCCAGTTTATTCTTTCATATATTTAAAAATCTATGAAATTATTTTAATGCAGGTTTTCTGGAACAGTTTTGTGTAAAATTTAAATACATTTTATAATGGATGATGTCAGAAGGAAGGACATGCTACTTATGTTAGCACATGTCAAACAATTTCATACTCTGCAAGACACAAAGGTGCTTAGAGGGGAAGCTGAGGAGAAACAGTACAAGTCTGGGCATGATGAGGAAGTACAAGAGGTACTGTTGCAGTGTTACGAGATTAGCTTAGCAAGGCCTGTGCTTTGTGACAGGTAGTATTTTGAAATATTAATTTACGTTTGTGAAACGTTTCTTAGCAGTAATATTCAAACCACCTGAAATGGTGCTCATGTTGCCTCTGACACACAAACTCTCACAGGCCGCATTCTTTTGGCCCCTGAGTACACAGGATAAAGACCTCCATAAAGATTCCAGAAACAGCCCTGAAAAACTGCGAAGCACTATTGTCTCCTTTTTCCAAATGCAGCAAAATGTACATAAATGGCAGGTAATTTGTTTCAAAGTCACAGAAGAAGAAAAGATGCAGGAATTGGAATCTTCAGCATCCTGATCTCTGTAGGGTTACCATGCCCTAATGCCTAGCATTTCGTTCCTTTACCAAACTTCACACTATTGACAGACTTTTTTCTTTAGAAACAGTAGGCTGACAATGAAAACAAATCAGGGGGCTCAAATGATTGTAGAGAAATAGTTGAAAACATTCGTATGGTTTAAAAGCCAAGAAGTGATAAAACCGCCAACATTTGATTTTCATTTCTCTTCAAAACCTAAGGAAAGAAGCAGACCCCATATATCTACTCTGAAAAGCTGGGATCCTTAGGCACAGTTTACAGGCAGCAGATGAGAACGGTTTCCCGAGGATAGGCCTGGTCTGAACACAGAGCCAGGCCCAAGTGCCATGCTCCGATATCGGCCACAGCAGGCCCTGCAGGATGGCCTCCTCCCGCAGGAGTGTCACACTGGACAGCAGCTCTGGGCCAGCCCAGTCCCACCACGCTGCCAGCCAGCTCACTCAGCCCTGGCAATGCTGTCACACCCAACTGCTTCAAAATCGCCATGCTGAACAGGCTGAGAAATCATTCACATCTTTTGTACACACAACGTAAATCCCAAGGTCTAGAGAGGCCTCCTCCTCAACCACTAAAATGAAACCACAAATGATGCTGAATACATTTTCACAGTTTGGTTTTTGCCCAGTTTCTGGTCTCTGTTTAGCACACTCCATTAGGAATAGCCTCTGTCAGCCACAATCACAGTGAGTCAGATCCTCCAGTAGTATATGTTATCATTAACCTGGAACTAGGGAAATACCAACTACAAGTCTGTCTCTAAAACTAGTACCAAAAAACCATTTCTAAAACATCTGAGCAAAACACTCCGCAGTGTTACTTTTTTTCCTTAGACAGTATTCCTAGAGTCATGGAGAAAAGGAACTAAAATTATACTTACGTAGTTTAATATAGTTTTTACTCTTTTTGAAGAGTGGTTTTTGATTGCTTTTCACTTCAAAGACAGAGCTAAGTTCTTTCTTGGGTCTTGTTAGAAAGTCTACCCCAATACATAACATTATAAACCCTGTAAAAATATAAGTAAGTAGTTTTTTAATAGACCTTTAACATATTAAACATTGCTCATAAACCCATCTTTTATAAAATCCCAGCTGTTGTGTTGTAACACAACAACCTTATGGCTCCAACAACAAAGATGATTCAAAGCAGATAAATGCCACACCTAATGTGGCAATGCAGGAACTATGAGATTTATTGACGGCACTCTCAAGTAAAGACTGATTTGCAGTACAGTTCCAGGGTATTATGTCAAAAAGGCTAACAGATGGTAGATAAATTATGCTAAAATCCTTCCAGGCTGTATTGATGGCTACAGCTCTGAGCTGGGTGCACTGTTTCCAAAGTTTACTGAAATTAACCTGGACAAGAACAACTGAGTTATGCCTACATATTACAGAACCTTAAATTAACACCTTGATGAAAAAAGTACATTGATGATTGCAGATATCTATTATCTTTGACAATGAACTGCTCTGTCACCAAGTTACAAGTAACACATTTTTCATACAGGAACTACAAAAGCAATTGCTCAACACTGTTCTAAAACTGCATAAGCAGACTGCAGCAAGTGAAGGCCAGTTTAACATGGCAGCAACTTGTGTTCTGGAACTCCAGAGCCAATAGAAATAGTTCTGCTTTTTAAGAACAGACAACTAAACACACCTACAGATACATTTAAAAAGCTAGTAAGCAACTTCAGTGCACTAACTGCTGCAGTGCATGGGGATGGTATCTTTTCAATAAGTAGCTCAGACTAAAAGTACAACGTCTTTTCCAATCCCTTATGAGATAAAGGATCCAATTACTTTCAAAGAAAGCATGGGAGGATAATGAATTGGATAAGAGCTCTGCTGAAGAAGATATATGCCCTTAATATCTTTGTGGCATAGTTAATTAATTATAGAAGCCATGTTTTACTTCAGAGTAATAGCCAACTACTACTCAGTATTTTTTTATTGCCCTTACTTGTTACATTAGTTGTAGTGAAAATCTGCAAACCAGGACACTGGGTCTAGTGCAATGACTAAGGGGCTACAAAACCTTTCTCAAAGGGAGACTGATTCACAGCCATTAAAGCTGATGAAGACCAGGAATCTGACCCCTCAGCATTATATCACATCACAGTGAAGCAGCACGGAAGTTCTGAAAATCATGATCTTACTTTCATTGTCACTTTTCTTGGTGCAGTTCCCTACCCAAACTGCAGCAAGAGAAAGGCAGGATATTGGACAGGAGAAGAAAGCAAGAAATAGCACTTGCACCTGAAAGAAACCAGAAGAAAACAAGCAGTTTGCCAGAAAGCCAAGCTGTAAGGGTAAAAGCACAGCAACAAATACACAGTCTCATGGTATAATCTTTGATAAGCTATGAGATGGCATCAAAAAGATAGAAACTGGATTCTCAGATGGAATTTAAACTAAAGCATGTAGTGCCATCAGCTGTGTTCCATTTACAGTTTTCTTTACCAAAGAGAAAATGAGGGCCATCTCTGTGTTACTACCCAGTGATCATGCCAGGCAAATTAATCACAAGTGTGCATTTCAAAGGAAGTAACAGAGAGGGATTTTGAATAAAAGTATTTCTTTTGTCAAAGCATTACCCAAGAAAGCATTTGACACTTCTCTACCACGTGCTCTCTTCATATAACTTTAAAAAAATAAATTTAATTAGTTAACATAACTGTTTCCAAAGACTCATCAGATTGCTTTCAGAACAAAGAAAACAATCCAATAATGGAATGAAACTCTTCTCAAAACATAATGAGCTCAAATCCCTCATGTGATTGCTGTAACATAAGAAATACATAAGGAGAGTAAGAAACTGGAATGACACAAAGTGGTTGCAAAGACATTTATGAAATCTAAAACCTTTGGAGCAACAAGTTAAGCACAGCGTTCATTAATCTTTTCTGAATAAAATACAGGCTAATGCGTCACATTTTAAAAATGTGCCACACAATTAGCCCAAGACAATGTTTGGCATTGTTTAAATATAGTTAGTGAAATATGCCATTGAAACATGTTAGAACCTATTGTGAAAATATTTCTGGAGACAAAACCAGGAAGGGTTGATTTCCTTTCCACCTCTCCACCCTCATCAAGTGATCATTTTGCTAAAGCCTTTATATTTGCTCAACTCAGTTCTTCCTTATTTGCAAATACCTGACAATTTCTTTTCTTCCTGTCCTGTTCACGTGTTTCTGACACTACAGGCTCATCTAAATTCCCTCAAACATGCTGGTGTGTCCACAAAACATAAGGTAGGACCACATGGGAAAGAAGCTCGGGTCTCAAAGGTAGAATAGCTAGATCAGCAGGATGCTGCACTTTGCTCTGCAGAGCAGGGCTAAATAATGCCCTGAATTACGTTACAGTCCCAGTAGCTACCCTGTTACCTGAGGCACTGCTACCTTAGGTAGCCAGCATATTTGTGCATTCACACCCTGGATGGCAGCCATATTTTTTAGGGTGACTGATTAACAGATCTCTTCCTCCACTGCGTACTTAGTTATCAGACATTTTTTCATTTTGTCATTTTCCCTCAACTGAATTCCATTTTCTGTTCACATTTTAGACTATTTCTATCAGTAAAGAAACAAGTAGATTATTTTTTTCATGTCTCATTAATTTTTGCACTGAAACTCTTACCATACTAAATCAAACAGTAACTGAGCATTTGAAAACACTCTTTATGCACTAGATACATTTCCGTATTTGTATTTGTTCATTATCATAAATGTACCTAAAAGAAGATGAGAGCTTTCTCTAATGTAAACTCCTCCAGGTACAAATTTATAAGCTGTACACCACACACAGAAGAATAATTCAAGAACATAGGCAAACATGGCTGTACTCATGGCTTTCCCAGGATGCAGACAGCTAACCAAGCGTCCACTTAGTTGAGGCCACGCACACATAGTAAATATACCAAGAATGTTGCCTGCAACAGCAGCACTCCAGGTATGTAAATAAAGGAGACCAGCTGAAGATGCTAAACCTGTGAAGGGATAGAAAAGAATAGAGTAAGTCTCAGTCAGGTATATTATCCACCACATTCATTTTCATATTCTGTCTAGGGAAAAAATAGAGTCTGGGAAATATAATTGTGCTTTGCAGCCATGCAAACTGCATCAGTAGAAGGACAGTTATTCACAGTAGCCAAAGACAGTCTTTTATTTTTCCCAATATCTCCTTCTTTTAAACATTGTCTATTCAGCTGAAAACAGTATAGCAAAAAGACAGTAGAGAAACATCATCAAGAGCCAAAACTGACCAGTTTTTCTTACAGAGTTCTTCAGCACAACAGAGGAATGATGCAGTTCTTAAGAGAGTAACAGGTTTTCCAGTTATGAACCTCTTTTACCATAATACAGAAAGAATCAAATAGGTTAATACGAAGAGAAAACATATCTTTTACTGATCTTCTCTACCTGTAGATAACCATATGATGGTCAAGAAAGCAACTATTAATCTTTTACTAACTGCAAGATCCTTGACTTACCATGCTATCTTTGATTTGGGGATTTGACATCGAACAGAACATTAACAACCATGGAAACTCTCTATAACAGGACAACTTCATTTTAAAACATTATTGTAGGTAAGAATATTTACTAACTGTCACACCATGAAAGCAAATGTATAGAAATACTTTTAATATTTAACTCTTATACATCAAGGTTCAGAGCATTTTAGAATACAATGCTTGAATCAACTAAAGAACCTTTCTGTACTTGTTTTAAATAATCAGTGTGTATACCTCAAGAATCAAGTGTTTATGCTTACATTACAATCTGCACACACATTTCTTAACACTAAAATCTGCATGTTCATACTATTTTACTGCCTGCAGAACTTGGAAAATAAAGAGATAGGAGGTAAGCTTGTCTTCAGGTGGACTGCTTGTTAAATTACAAGTTATTTTGACTCCTGTGGAATTGAGAGGCTTGTGTCATCTCAACCCCAGAACCCTAGATATGGCCTTACCATAGATCACTAAGGTTGAAAAAGACCTCTCAGATCACCAAGTCCAACTGTTATACAATGCAGATGGTCAGAACTGAGATGCTGCTCAAGGGAAGAGAACCTTAACAGGGGCTTCTGAAGACAGTAACACTGCTCTGCAAGGGCCTGGAGGTTTGGCCTGTAACCCTTAGTCAACTGGTCAGACTTTTGTGTACTACAGTCAGTGGCAGAGAAAAAGAGGCTTTGATTAGTCACACTTTTCTGAGATGTGGTGTAAGGTCAGAGGACTTGAGTAAAGGGAATAAGGTAACAGACAAAAACTCTGCTCAGAATTTGCACTTACCTATGAGAAACAAGGCAAGACTGATGACAGAAGACCAGCTCCAAAATGAAAGCATCAGTCCATGAGCAAAACCCAGCAGAACTGTACCTCTAATACAACAATAAGGAAAAAGAAAACATACAGTAATATGATTTTAAAAACACCTGGCATTGAAAAAGAAACTTCTAGATATACAGACAAGGGTCCTTGGTAATATATTATAATTCTTTTACTTTAAACAGAGCTAGATTTTGCTCACACCCAGCTACATTTTCTCCCCTTTACTGGATTTAAAAAACATCCAGTTGAAAATAATGGCAATTTGTTGTAATGTATAAGTGAGCTGTGTTCAGCAGCAAAACCAGTCCACTGAAATCCTGGTACAATAGGCAAAAACAACTCAGAGAAAATGAGAGGGAAGAATTCACCCCAAAGAGAAGCATTTTCTTCATGTCAGATAAGGGATCCTACAGTATCTAACGCTGCAATCAATCTTGGGTAGCTCTTTCGTATACCAATTCCAAATTATAAACTCTGCCACCTGCCACCACATGTAGTTGACTCAGAATAACTAACTTGGTCTCTTCCTTGATTTTGGAACCATTCTGAATGAATCACACACAGCATTAAGATTACATTCTTACTAATCAAAACTTCTACAGAAGTATATCTTTTAATATTGCACACAGTTTACTTTATGTATGTGCATGCGTCTCTGATCATCTCCTCTCTGAAGCCAACCGCTAGACTAATTTACTGCATATGATAGATGTACTGCATTCATAAATCCTTGAAACTCAGTCCTAATCTAAAAATTGTTTTGCAATGTGGCAAACCAAGATTTTAGTGCTGAAATAAAAATAATTCTGTATCAGAAAATTTTAAGATTTCCAAGTCTCGACAAAATGCTCAGAGATACCTGAAAGGAAGACTGAATCTCTGTGTGAAGTACCTCATACCCACTTTTTTCTATCTAAATTCTTATACCATCATCTGGTTGAGTTTTAATTTGTCACCCACTACAGCACTGGATTTTGATTACAATTTTGAAGTAATAATAATAATAATAATAATAATAATAATAAAAAAAATAATAATACACTTACCCATACGGATTAGGATCTGGACCTGTATGTGGATGTCCACTTACTGCCCATCTAGAAATTAATGAAACCTCCCCAAATATCCACAGAGTGAGGAACATGAGGCTGCCAAAAGCAATCCCTGATAAAAACCAATGAGGGTGGGAAGCCATCTCTCTAACCACATTACCAGCTTTGTTTGTTTCTTGTTTCCTCTTGTCTCCACCTAGAATAAGAATAGAAATACAGCTAAGCAAACTGTCAAATCCTATTAAGCAAGAGTTACTGAGAAAAAGAAATAGCCCAAATCACAAATTTACCAGAATAAATTACATGCACAAAAGCTAATTTATCTGATTAGGATAGTGTTATCAGAAATTGATAACACAAAAAAATTTAAAAATCTCTACTAACAACCCTAGGTCTGTCAAAAAAATATACTCACCATAAGTGTACAAAAATGACAACCTGCCCATCTGATTATTTTCTTATTATTGGAATTTAAATATTTAAATTGGCTTTGAAAATAAGCAGAAAACTTATTAAAATTTCTTCAGAGGATTCTGTTGTCTGAAACTCTAAACTCTGATAAGAACTAAACCTGACACTTCCAAATAAGCTGGAAATAAACTCCCTTCCTTCTCCTTTTTTCCATGCACTTTAGAACCTCTCTTATCTAAGGAGAAAGCAGCACCTTTAATTGTATAGGTATATCACTTTGTCACACACAAACAAGACATATTTCCTTCCTAATCTCCTGCAGCAGATTCCCTTTCTAAATTCTGGTGAAAGCTCAGGCTTAATTTATATCATGTAATGCAAGCTTACAAACAATATGCATGATGCTTATTTCTACCCACTTACACATAGATAAGGTTTTATCTTTCAATTAATTCATCAAGGTTATACTGAGAAGGAAGGAGATTCTGAGGATTTAACATGAGCTGCCTTAAGTAACCAACCCAGCCTTGCTGTCTTCCTTGGCAATACCACCTCTACAGTTTAGCCTGTGCCAGCCCCCACTGCTGTGTACTCTGTACAAACACTCTAAGAACTTGGGCAAATTTTAACCAGGACAAGTTGTCCACTCTTCCAATTCTTTCTGTTTATTTTGACATATCAGCTGTTCCCCAACTTTGTCCTGTCTCCCCTTCTCTGTCAAAAGATATGCATTGGCAGAGAAACTCAAAGTACAAACTGAATTAATTGTAATAACAAAAATACTATACTATTTCATGCTGGAAAGACAATAACCCATTTCAGTTTTATTGGTCTAGCTTATGTCTTTGTTTGTGTTACTGTCATATTATTGACACTGCAAGTAGGAAAAAGAGGCAGTTCCAGCACCAACTTACTACAGCTTGTATGAATTGTGATACCAGTTCTACCATGTTATGGGCAGATGGAAGTACCCCATGGCTTCTAGACCCTGCAATGCTCATGCATCAGGTCAAAAACCTCTGTGTTGGGGAAAAAAAAATCAAAGAATCAAAACCCAGTAACACATAGCTAGGTATACTTCAGGTTCTTTTCATAACCACCATCTTTGCTGTAATATGCTTACCTGAATGAATTCGCTCCACTGCTGCTACAAAACCAATTGTCAGTATGACAGTATTGGCAACTTGTGAGCTCCAGACTGGATTAAGTGATGTATACCAGATACGAAGAACAAGGAGCATTATCTTGCCTAGCATGAAGCCCCATATCCTGATGAACCTGTAAGAATCAGTTTTTGAAATAGTGAGGCATTTGTGGAACAAAAAAAATCTTAACTTCAAGAGGGCAAAAAAAAAAAAAAAGAAAACAGAGTTTAATATAAAGAAACATCAGTTAAATTCCATCAGTATAAGAAAATACCTTTGTACACTGGTTCCTGACCACCATGTTACTGTTTGAACCAGCAATGAAGAAGAAACACCAGCAGCCAAGATGAGTAGTCTAATTGAAGCATTTGGTGCCTGGTATGATGCTAAGCTTCCTACAAACAAATACACACACACAGAGGTTGCTTTAATGGGCAATAGATATCAGGTAATAAGGATTTCCTGTACATTAGTGCAACCTTGTCTGTAATTCGAATGGCTATACCATTCATCTGAAAACACATGACACTACACATTTTTAAACAAACCAAAGAAATTCAGGTATGCATAGAAACTGGTTGTACATGACTTTATAGCAGTTATCATTTTTCAAAGAAAAAATTATATGAAGCAATTATCCAACAATCCAAGTGATTGCCCTAATTTAAGTACTTACGGTGATTGATTCCATAAAGAGGATATATGGATAAAATACCTAAGCATACAGATATTCCGCAACCATACACTTAGATAACTCAAAAGCCATAAAGTTTTATGTATGGTGACTGCTCCTTTCTAAAAAGGATATGGCTTTTGCCACAGCCCACTTATAAAAGTAAGTACACTGTGGCAAAAGCCATGTTCTTTGTTAGACAGGAGCAGTCACCATACATAGCACAAGGATTAATAATCAGCTGCCTTAGCAGGGGTGCACAAGTCTTTCTCTAGCCCAGTATCTGGTCTCGGAGTGGTCACTACCAGCCTGTGCCATCTTGTTACTGAAAACTATCACTTTCCCAGTCACTGAAAGAGAGCATGCGCACACATCTTTGCCATTTCCCAGGGCACAGTGACCTCACTTTACCAGCAGTTTTAAACTCTGCTAACAGGTTTCCAATTCAAGTGACTACGGACCACATATATTTTCGTAACCTAAGTCAGTGTGGCAAATTCTGGCCCAGGACCAATGATAAACAGAAGAAGCAACATTGTTATGCTACCAGCCATTTGCTAAGCGAGCATGAGTCAAACTTGAAGAGATGTTAAGCAAGTAATGTCAGAAATGGAGCTGCAGATTCTGGCAACATGTGCTAGGAATCCTCCAAATGTTTATCTGCTCATTCTGCTCAGAGTAAAAGATGCAAAGCTTAGAGCCAAGATGATAAACAAGATCAATGTGTAGTGAAGGTGTACTTGTATGGACTTCAACAGAAGTTGCATGTACAATACACACAGATTTCTGTCACTAAATTGTGCTGGCAATGCATAAACCTGCCTCTTCAAATATTTCATCATGCGGGCTACCGTGATTAAAGCTAGCATGGGTTTGCCAAGTTAGAGCAGACACACCTTTTGTTGCTGGGCAGGTACACCCAAGACTTAAATATATCTATCCAAACACCCAAACTTAACATATGTTGTCTGAAGACACAGATGCAAATAGACACTATGCAGCGGACTTTGTTGTTGTTTGTTAGTTTTCAAACAGAACATAAAATCAAGTAGTACAAAAGGATACAGAAATCAGAAGTTGCAGGGAAAAGAAAGCTTACAGAAAAGGCAGAAAGAAACAGAACAGAAAAAAATCATCCCCGTAAATATTCTGGTTTTAGCTAAGCATGAAGAATTTTCATATTATTTAATAGTGAAATTGAAGACAGTAGAATGGGGTGGAGCATGCACAGGGTAGATTGATCTGCCTGACAGTTCAACAAGTCCCAGAAGAAGGCCATGGCCTTTCTGAGAAGGAAACAGATCAAAAAGAGAATGAATAAAAGTGTCTCAGTATGAAGGAGAAAAAAAAGCAGGAGAAACAGCAGAATCAGCAGCATGGTATGATGGGACAGAACTAACATAAAAGACCATCATAGGCCTGTCACTGCTCTTTATTTAGCAGAACAAAAATTACACACTTTTAAGTGATTTCCATTTCTTTTGGTAAAATGAACTAATAAACACAGCAACGTGATCTGAAGGACTAATCTTAAATAAACATGACAAACTTTGTGTTACTGTCACATCTGGAGAAAGGTAAGGTGCCATTTTAAATGCTTACACTCACTCCTAGTTTCTAAACTAGAAGATCTTGCAGAAAGCAATACACTGAGCACTGCTGCAGGAAGCTGAAGATTCTGCTCACTGAGAAGCTTATTACAAAACAGGAAAAGTATTTGGATGTATATAATGGGAAGAGTAGGAAAAGAAAAGAACATGGTAAGACTATTCTTCAAAATCAATGACACAAACTGTGCTCAGTTCTAGTATTTTTCTAGAGATAAAGAACAAGAATTCTTTTTTAAAAAACTACACGGGGAAAGTAAATAAGATTATCTTACTCTGTCTTCTAACAGTAAAAGAGAAAAACTACAAGGAAAGTGATTATCTGATTATCATCTTATATTAACAAATGAGGAGCCAGGAAATGCTGCTTCTAAAACACATCACTCAGCAGCAGCATTTTCACCTCTACACATGATGGAGCCCCTTGTCTCCTCCGAGTTCATCCAGTGTGGCAAACTCTTTAGCAGTAAGTTGCTTCTGAACGTGGCTGTAACTGCCAAACCTTCCCCCCAAAAACTTTCAAAAAGTCAACAAGAGAGAAGATTTGCACCAGTTAGCTGAAGACCAAAGTGGGAATCCCAGCAAGTCTACATTTAAGGAGGAGCCTGTGGAATGGGTAATGGGGCATCTTTTTCCTGAGTTTAAGATCAAACTTTCTTCCTGTGCAACTGACCATATAAGGGTTATTTCATATTTAGGAAGAGCCTATAACCCCATCATTATGCTACAGGCATGTAGATAGATAGATTCAATTTTAACAATACATTCTTAGAAGGAAAAAACTGCCTCAGAAACTAAAAAAAAAAGTTTCACTCACAGAAGACTACTTTTATAATAGCCCCAAACTATTCCGTAATGTCTTGTCCCTACCCATTGTCACAATACAAAAAAACACCTGTTCTGCTGATATTTGAGTGATACTGAAAACACGTTTCCTATTGGGCCTCACTCACACTAAATTAAAAGTTCCTAGATATAAAAATGAAATGAGACTTTTCTGCATGTATGCAATACAAGAGCTGCAAACAATATTTCTCTGACTATAGCTAAAAGCTTGAGAGAAAAAAAAGAAACCAACAAAACATGGGTATGGGGAGAGCACAAACTTCTTATTCCTGTCTCTTTTTGTAATCATCTGAATTTTAAAGCAATTTGGACTGTTGGTTTTTATGCATTGATACCAAAATGGAATCTATAACTCACTGCAGTGCATACTTACCAACCATAGTCAATCTCAGAAAGGCTAGGACATACTTATTGTTAGCCAACCTCCAAAAAGGGCCAATTGTCAAGAATATTGGAGAAAAGAAGGCAACAGCAAAAACTTCTAGGCCTGTGAGTGCCAGTGTCTGAAGGGGGAAGTAGTAGATCATTGGTGGCAGTGCATGGTAAAGAGACCAAGAAATGTAGCCTAAAAAAAAACAAACAAACAAACAAAAAAAAAACAACCGACCAAAAAAAGAAAACCCCATCATGTATTTTCAACAGCAAGATTTCCTGGAGATTACTTTAAAAGTACCATCTTATACTTCTGCGTAGAGACTATCAAATGTATTTGAAAGTAGCTCAAGCAGCAACAGCCACTTTCAGTGAAGAAATATTTGTTATTTCAAGTTAAACAAACACATTTTCCAAGGAAATAGAATGATGAGAATAAAACCGTTCTTCCCTCACTCAGACAGCAGCTCCTACTTTGATCCTCAGTGAAGTGCTCAACTTCGGAAAGGATTAGTGTTCAGAGGGCTGGCTAAATAAGCAGTCCACCCACAGTCTCAGGGCTCCTCAAAGGCAGACTGGTGGCTAAAGGAATTATTCTAGTAAATCGGTGTGCTGTTTTCCCCCGAAGACACCGTATCCAGGCACACCAGCACAGCGCTGTGAGTTTCCATGCTTTGCAGGAGATGCACCGAGCAGACGATACCGCGGGTGCTGGGTCTGGCGACCTGGCGACCTCGGCGCCCTGCTTTGAGCAGGGCAGCACAGCACCGGCTCTGCAACACCTGCACAAACACTTGGCCAGGAGGAGCAATAAATTCTAGGCTGATCCAAGAGACAAAAGGCATTCCAGCACCAGAGGAGAAAAAGAACCCAAAGAACACTCAGATGTGAGCACTATTTACTCAATCCGGAGAGGAGCCGTTCATCGGCGACACGTACGTACGGTGAGCCCCGCGACACCCTGCTGGGGCTGCCCTGCTACGGCCGGTCCCGGCTGAGCCCCTCGGGTGCCCTTAACCGCGGCCTCTCACCCCCAGCCCCGTCGGGCGGCACCGCCTCCACCTACCCAGGAGACTCTCGGAGAGAACGGCCTTCCACAGGGGAAACATCGCCCCCGGCGCTGCCCGGCTCTGCGGGGGCTCAGTCCGTCTCACCGGGAGCCGAGTCCCGAGTGCCGGGAGGGCGCGGCGCCGCCGCCGTCCCTCCTCACGGAGCCGCGTCCCCGCGGCGGGGGCGGGCAGCCGGCACGGCCGGACCGTGTTCTTCACAGCCCCGCCGCGCTAAACGGCCAGGAGATCTCGCTCCTCCACTTATGTGTCAGCAAAGGAACATTTGTCCCCTGAACAGTCACAACAGCAAGAAAAATAAAAGCAAAATGTCATCGCACAAGTTGGCGGGGAAAAGAGGAGCTAACCCACCTGGCAGCTTGTAAAAACACATGGTTGGTTACGCGGGGTTCGGGGATGTTCGAATTAGTACCGTGCTCACCTTTGTGAAATGTGTGTTGTTTTATAGCAGAGTAAGGACTTCTGCTAAGCAATGCTGTCTACAAAAAGCACCAAAAGAAGCATTTCCTTTGGTGAGATTCCTGAGTAACTACGTTTGTTAATTTTAGAAGAAATCATGAGTTAAATCGACCCAGCCATGATCACAGTTGCCAAGTTCGGGCAAAAATATTACATATGCAAAATCTGAATTTTAGAATATTTTTTGGGGTATGAAGAGTAAAATTGTAAATATGAAGTCTTTTTGCTGTTGGAATATATAATCATCTTAAGTTTTATTAATCTTCATACAGCATCCTGTGGGACTTGCCATCTGTATCTTCTCATTTGTGTTAAAACTACTGTCCCATTCTAAATAAACCTTATGGTATGCATTTTCTTTCCCTGGTTTGTGAAATTCTAAATGCATAGGAGTAAACTATAAACACCTGACATCTATATGACCTGTTATTAGCAATAAAGTCTGTGCTAGACATTTGAGAGGACATGCTACTCAACTAAATTTTGCCACAGTAGTCTCAAAGTCAAGTGATTCATTTACCCTGCAGTATGATGGGGTTTGGCTAGCTACAAAAACTCTGTTGAATTTTGGCTGCTATTTGAAAACATGTTTTAAAAATTTGAAATGTGTTTTAAATGTCCACAAAAGATTTGAAGTATTTTGATGGAAAAGTTGACCTCACTAGGTAAGGAAGAATGAGACACATAGATTTAATGAGCATCTCTGTTTTCTCCAAGTTCCATGTCATTAAAGGCATATTTCTTTTTCTTCATTAAAGAAAAATCATACCAGAATAGTTACCAAGTTCACTTATCACTGGTTCAGGATTATGTAAGTGATTACACCATTTCATCTTGCTGCGCGTTGTGATGCAAATGGAACTTGGAAGATGAGATCCTTGGCCAGAATAAACCCAGAACATGGCTGCTTTTGGAGCTGCATGACAGGAGTGTGAGGCTCATGGCATGTATTCAGCCAATAAAGATTTGAAAAGATTTTGCAACACTTTTTGTAATTACAGTATCTTGCTTTATGGTTCAGAGGTGGAGTTCCAGTAAAACTAGACATGACTGGAATAGTGAACCTGATATGCTTGTGTGGCTTCCATTAAACTCATCATACAATGAAAATAATGCAAATCTTGACAAATTTAGCAATGGTATTCTGGGTACTCTCTGAGATTCTTAGTAACAATTAAGTTTGGTTTCACATGTCACAAAGTTACATTCCAGCGCTCTTCCATAGCGCTGATATACGTATAAGCACCAGGGCAAAAGAGGAGAGCGTTTTCAGGTGTAATGTCTTAAATACAAAAGCCAATGCTTGCAAGGTGCTTAGTTACACATAGATGTGTAGCAGTGCCTTTCACTGTATTTTTTTTATTCCTGGAGTGCCACATGTGTACCTGATAAAAAATAAAGCAAAAGCATTTGATGTTTACAGGAATACAATGATGGCAAACCAGCAAAGTCAAGAAATTATACTACAGTAGGAGTTTCCACTGACAGAACAAGGTGCATTTTCATTTTAGAATAGTATTCAATACACCCCTAAAACAGACATAAAAAATTATCTGAATTTAACAGCCCCATAATTACATTGTTTGACAGGGGTAAACTTTTCTAAAGCTAGTGATTGTAAAAAACAATGCTTTATTTGGGTTCAAACTATAATACAAGCATGTTTTGAAACCCAAGTAAACACATGGAATTTAAAAGAACTTTCAGACCCCTGCGAGAAGTTGTGCTTGCATATTGCCCAATAGAGATGTACCTGAATGGGCATGATGAAGAAGCAGAAGAAAGTGCCATAGAAATGGGGGAAAAAAGCATGAAAGTATGAGCATAGATTAGGATTAAAACTGCGACTCTGGAAAAAAGTGGGAGTGGGTGAGTTTACAGTTAGGGACCTGTCACAGTCTCAGTGGAAACACAAAGACATGCAGGTCTCTGCAAGCATTTTACTGGGTTCTTCACACTGAGCAGAGGAAATCATGTATCTTGAACATCTCAAAATTGCCAGCTATTAATTTCTACTAAAAGATAGCCCAGACCAAGTATAAAATAGAAGTACATCCAAGAATCAGCCAAGATAAAGAAAACTTACATGATTTCTTGCAAATAGTGAAGACAGTTTAATGTTTTACTCAGCAGTATGTTGACTGTTTCCTGCTGTGATTTTTCATGTCTTTTCATTTGCCCTTAACTCCTACTCCCATCACCATGAGAACAATGCCCTGCCGCGTAACTCTTACTTGGTTTTCCATACTCTGTTATGGTTACAAAGCAAGGAGGGGGAGCTTTGTTTCTCAGGGAATTCTTAAGCAATTAATAGTGTTCAATTTTGTAACGGACAAATAAACCACATTTATTGTAAGTGGGAATAGTTCCTCCTTCTGGCACGCACTGTATATACATTGGGAGTGTTCCTGTTAAATATGCACACTGGAAAGGCTTTGCTTTGGGGAATGTGGTGAACCTCAGGACCCTGGCAATCCTTCAGTGGTTTCTAAGATGCTCTTCAGCTGAGCAGCCAGAACCTGTAAACCTTCTCTGAGTTTGTGAAATCTCAGTCCTTGATCTCTTTCTGACAACAGATAATTCCTCAACCAAACATTCAACTCCATATTGGTTGTTTTATTTTTGGTATCACTTGGGGTTTTTTTTCTTTGATGTGTAAAGTTGGTTTTGTTCTGGGAGCAATAAGAATCTCTCTTTTGCTTTGTGTTTATTCTTCCAAATCACTAACATTTACTGATTTCTGTCTATTACCTTCTCTCCATTTTTATAATGCTGAAGAGCTTCCAGGTAAATCTTGGAAAGAAAGAGTGTTTGAAGAACATATTCAATTGTGATAACTAACTTTACATTTAAAGTTAAAATTAAAAAGAAGCTTAAACTGATTTTCATGGGCATTTTTGCTCAGAAAGGTGCAAGAATCCAAACAGTCCTATCTCTAGGTAACCACTGTCCCCAGGCACACATATCCTCCATGAGAAAACTGTCATTCCAGTGCTCTTTCATTTTATGTTCAGTTTAAGCTGGACCAGTTAAGAAGTTATTGGTTATTAAGTACTCACTCCACATGGGATTTTCTTGTATATTGTATTTTTCAGAATAGCATGTAGCCAGTATCTATTAAATAGTTTTCATGTGTGTTTTCAAGAATACCTTTTAGATCCCAGGAGGTATTAGATACACTTTTAAGACTTGTTTTAGGACATCACTCTTGCCCAGCCTCCATGTGAAAAGCGCATTTTGCAGCAGCAAAGTCTGATCCTCTGGTTTGGCAGGCTAGAGTGGGAGAACAGTCTGGTGAAAGGGGCTTCAAGTAGCCAAGACTCCTGGAAGCTGAAAGCTTTTTTAGACTTAAGAAAATTAACTAGGACTTATGTTTCTTATGAAACTGAGATGCCAAGGTCATGCAAAATGAGGAAGTTTAACGGTGATCTCACAGGCTATTCATTTCATGATAAGCACTGAAGTGTCATATCATCATTTAGGATACTCTACTGAAAACTATTATGTCTTCCTGTGAAAAAAACAAAGCAAAACAAAATAGAAACTTTTTTCTAGAAAGAGAGACCTTTTTTATTAAAATAAAATACAAAATAAAACTCATGTTTATATTTTTTGTTTCAGAAAACTTATCCTTAAAGAAGGCCATTGCATTTCTCATTTCAGAGAAAGTGGAACCATTTTTTTCAGTATTCCTAGAACAACTCCTCCTACATCCAACTGACAATTTCAGGATAACTTTTTCTTGCAAAATTATTTTTGCTTGATGAAAATGCCTTTCTTATTTGTTTAATTCTTGTAAATATTAAAATTTATTCATTTACTTAGATAAGCATCATAGTACTAAAATCAAAGTACATAATCAATTCTTTTCATTCCAAAATGGTCAAAGTAGAATTTGTTGTTTCTTTTCTAAAGAACAGGATTTCATTTCCACAAAAAAATATTTTCAGTTCATAGGACAGACCCCGTATGTTGTATGCTGGGCTCCTCACTACAAGACAGACAAGAAGCTACTGGAGAGGGTCCAGCAGAGGCCACAAAGATGTTGAGGGGTCTAGAGCATCCCTCTTATGAGGAGAGCCTGCAGGAGCTGGGCCTGTTTAGTCTAGAAATGAGAAGACTGGGAGGTGATCTCAACAATGCAAAGGCAGGTGTCAGAGGATGGTGCCAGACCCTTTTTGGTGGTGCCCGGTGACAGGACGAGAAGCAGTGGCCATAAACTAAAACACAAGAAGTTCTACCTCAACTTTCCATTGAGGGTGGCAGAGCACTGGAACAGGCTGCCCAGGGCGGTCACTGAACCTCTTCTTTCTGGAGACATTCCAAACCCACCTGGACGAGTTCCTGCGTCACCCGCTCCAAGTGACCCTGCCTTCGCAGGGGGGTTGGACCAGATGACCTCGAAAGGGCCCTTCCAACCCTAATGATTCTGTGATTCTGTTACCTTCATTAACGCATACCCTTGCTAAACGAGCGTTCTGAATTTCACTAGGGAAATAGGAGAACGCGGAATTTTCTTGGCGTGCTCGCTGTTTTTCTACCGGAGCAGCCCACGGGGAGGCGAGAAGTGTTCATGTAGCGGCAGATCCTGGTAGGAGCGAGGAGCCGGAGCATGAGGCAAACTGGGCGGGCACTGCGGGCCAGCTGCCCCGGCTGTCCCTGCGCCCAGCGGCCGGGAGGTGGCGGTGGAGCCCGGCAGCACGGGCGGGCCGGCCCCCGCCCCAGCGCGACTCAGCCCGGCAGGCGGGCACGGACTGCAGCCGCTCTCCGCCCGGCCACGGCTCCTGTGCAGGCGAGCCCACTCGCGGGCTTCCGGGGCCGGCCGGGTCAGCCCAGCCCAGCCCAGCCCAGCCCAGCCCAGCCCGTTCCGCTTCCTCCGGTGGCCCGAGGAAGGTAAGCGCGGCTGAGGGCTGTGAATGTCAAACTCCTTTCCGCGCCAAGGGGCTGAGCTCCGCGGGGCCGGATTTGTCCGGCGTCACGGCGCGGGGAAGGCTGGGCTCGGGGCGTGGCTCTCGGCAGCCGGCCCGGAGCAGGCGGCTTCTGCGCGGCGTGTGTGGCCACAGCCCGACGGGGCCGTCGCCCCTCAGTTCCGGAACCACATTGAGGTGCTGGAGCGTGTCCAGAGAAGGAGAGCGGAGCTGCTGAAGGGTCTGGAGTATATGTCCTTTTAGGAACGGCTGAGGGAGTTGGGGATGTTTAGCTTGAGGAAAAGGAGCCTCAGGGGGAGCCTTATTGCCCTCTACAACCACCTGTAAGGAGGTTGTAGCCAGGTGACGATTGGTCTCTTCTCCCAAACAACTTATAACAGGACAGGAGGACGTGGCCTCAAGCTGTGCCAGAGGAGGTTCAGGTTGAACATCAGGAAGAATTTCTTCACAAAAGGGGTGATTAGGCATTGGAATGGACTGCACAGGGAGGTGGTGGAGTGGACATGACACTTAGTGTGATTGTCTAGTTGACAAGGTGGTATTCGGTCATAGGTTGGGTTCGATGATCTCAGAGGTCTTTTCCATCCTAATTGGTTCTGTGGTGCTACGAAAGCAATACTCAGTGCTGGCCGGGAGTGCACTGCCCTGGGTGGGGGCACTGAGCAGCTGCTGCAGCGCTGAGCAAGCATGGGGCATTCCCCAGCCCCATGCTGTAAGGTGTTGGTAAGGAGCTTTTCATTGACGACCTAGTGCAACTACTTTGTAGACTCTCCTTTGAAATAAGAGCCTGAGTTTAAAACAAATAGCCAGTTTAGATAGGTGTGAAACATCATGTTGCGTCTTGTCATCTTCTGTCTTCCACACAGTGGTCCTTGAAGGGCCTCTGAAATACTTGATGAGTTGTCTCGGTGATGAGTGGCGCCTGCCCTGGTTATCACAGCCCACTGCATGTACCAGTTAATACACGCAATTTTGGCTCCCTCTTTCTTCCCCGAAGTAGTCCTAGAAATTACAGAGTCACCATTCCTATTCAGAAGGAGGCTTTTAATTGAAAACAGAGTATATGAAGTTGACAAGTCTCACATTTGAAAACCTTAGCTATCTTACTGCATACTGCTTCTTTATCATCCCATTAGAGGTATAGAAACCATGAGATTTTTCAGGAGCCTGATATTAGCATTTTCTTCTGTAAATGAATAAATGAATCAGAACAGTTTTTGTAGAAGATGAATAAGTTTTTTGAATATTTGATCCTTGCAAACTACATTGATTTAATCTTGTATCATATAGGTATTTCACTTAAACTAATATAATATAATTGGGGAATTCTTCCCAGAATATATAGTTAATTATTACACTAAGAATTACATGTCAGGTTGAGAAAACAGCAATGACTATTAGAGAAAATTACAAGAAAGTTACATTCCTTCAGTAAGCTCATGGAAATAAAGTTATTTTTTGGGATGACAGTTGTCTTTCTGAGACACAGGGCCTCAAAATACTGGAACACTTTTACATTCCTCAGATAGGAGACAGCATGTCTGCGAGGTATGAATATTAATAATTCAGTTACATAATATTTTGATGACATCAACTCTGTCTCTTTGTTTCATACTTGCCAGTATAACTTTCAGCTTTCATCCCGTGTGGGAGATGTACCATGAGGCTGCTTAAAGGGCTAAATATTTTTGGGGTTCATTATGCTGAAGCAGTAGCATAGCTGAATAACTTACAATTTAGGAGAAACATGTATTTAGGACAATATAGGAGGCCAATGGCAAGCTGCAAGTCTTTATGATCTTAATTTATATCCATTCTTTTTCCTTTGTTTTATTTTATTTTCCTCCTGTGACTCAGCTGTTTTATCATCATGAAAAAGACAAGCACTTTAAATCTCTTGCAGCAGTTAGAAACTGTTTCCAGTGATTATTTTTATGCAGCCGTCTGCACAAGTAGGCTTTGTGAGTAGATAAGAATAAGAAAGCAGATAAGAATAAGAAAATTTGATTGATTTTTGATTGACTCAAACCTCTTTAAAGTTTTATGCATCTTTCTCATATTCTATGTCCTTTTTTTTCATTAAATGACAAGAGACTGATGAAAATAAAATTGCTCTCAGATTGAGGAAGACAGTATAGAGCTGTGAGCTTTTCTCATATAATATGGATTTTCAAACCTATGTTTTTTCAAAGACACAGTGATCATTGTCACTTCTGCAAGTGTCTGAGAATAAAGTGCAGATTGGTGTGAATGCAATGCTTTATCTAAGTTTTTTTACCAAGGGGACAGGAGTTTGTGTTGCTTCTGTTCCATTGCTTAAAAAAGCTTTGCTGTCTGAATATCTAGTGTATGTGAAGCAGACACTGCTTGAACTTTATAGCTATGTAACTGACCCCAAAATAAGTGGAGGAAGTGGTTTATACAGTAATATTATGAATGCCAAAAAACATTTAGGTCAATAAATTGTTGCATATCTTTTCTGTTTAACTCTGCCCTTTGCAGTCGCTTTAGCCTTGCTCAGTGCCACCATTCTCAGAGGGTACTTTCGGAAAAGCAGAAGTGCCCTCTATGTTAATGAAGTGCCAGACCATGCAGCAAAGTGCTTGGTAAAAATTGCAATTTAGATGTTTGAATTACTCTAGAAATAAATGAGTTTCCTTCTTGCTTTTCCCTAGCAGTGCTGTTCTCAGGCATGGAAGACTGCAACTCTAAAACTCTTTGGAATCTATTTATTCTTTTGTGTTATTTTTTTAAAGGATGTTTGTAACTGGATTGTGTTTTTGGAAATACAAATATAATGTGTGATAGGCTTGCCTGGTGGGTCCCATAGAATCCAGGCTTCAAATGATGGCAGTGAGGACAGAAGTAGTGCAGTAATTCTGGACAGCACACTAAAGAGGCTATTTCTTGGACCTGCAATACATTAAAAAATTAGAAAGGTTTTCAATTATTTGCTCATATTTCTTTTCATTTCTTTATGATTGAGCATGCTGTACTAGGTCATGATTCAGCATTTAATTGTAGTTGCTGACTTACCTATGTAAGTTACACACAACTCTGTGTTGCTGATAAGTGATCCACTGTGCTGTGAACTGTATATCAGGTGACTGGATGCTGTCTGCTGTAAAAAATACACTCTGTTCAACCTGGTAATTTTCATTTCTAGATGAACATGGATATCATACTGATACAAGTATCAGTATAGCTTGACTTTTTACCTTTGTACCTAGCAGAAAGAGAAGTAGCCAAGCATAAAACACAGCTTCTGCTGAACAAGAGTACAAGGAAAGAGACAATGTCTTCTGAAACAGTCCAACAGGAAAGTCAGACACCTCCAATAAAGCAACCTGGATGGGTAAGCTGGGTTTCCTCCCTTATATTTTGATGCTATTGCTAATGAATAACTGGGATTTTGCCTCAATTGCTCTTACTGAAGAGAGAAATAGGTGTCTGTTAGCTTAAGCATATAGATGGAGAGAGGAAGGACAGTGTGTTATTTTTCCTGGTTCACTGTGCTCAGAGGGCTAGGCGTTATGAATCTTAAGGTTAAGGCTCTGATTTATGCCTTGAGTTACAAGCTGGCATAGCCATGGTGTCTGAGTACAAGTCCAGTACAACCTGTCCCCATCAAGTTCTACCTGCACTTGTGTATGTATTCAGAAGGGGAGAAGGGAACAGTACAGCCCAAGGAACTGGTCTACAGCTGTACAGAACATTCTCCTCTGCTGGAGAAGTTGAGGAATTTAAATGTAGTATGATTTTTTGCTAACCAGTCACTACCAGAGGGCAGAAATATTGGGCTGATCTGCAAGGAAGGGGCACAAGTGACAGCAGGGGCTGGGGCCTCAGGTACAGAGAGCTGAGTACCTGAGGTACTAGTACCCAAAAAGAGGAGGAGAGCAGATCCAATGATGTTAACCAGGGTCAGTCAGTTCAGTGATTGCCAGGCAAGTCCATAGGAATAAGGCAAGTCTGATGGTAAGCCAGGCGATCAGGTTACCAAGGCAAGGTAAGCATCCCCATGGTATACCTACAACACAGTTAAGGCAAGGGCCTGAGCTTATGTACAGCTCCTGAGCTGAAGGGCAGAGGCCCTGGGCAAAGCTTCTTGCCGCTTTTTCTGAGATTTGCTGTTTTCACAGCAGTCTAATTCAGTGTTACACAACTGTGCCATGCTAGAGCTGACTCTGAGCCCAAGCAGCTAAACCCCTGGCAGGGTGTGTATGGAGGCAGAAAGGTTGCAAAGCCTGTTGGTGCACTTGGGACTCTGACACTCATTTCCTTATCTTTCAGTCAGCCTGTTTGTATTTTACTGTATTTGCTATGACCTTGCTCTGAAACCAATTTGAGGTGGTTCTCTGTGGTCTGGAGTGGAGTCAATTCTGTATTGTTCAGCCAACCAGCACCACCATTAACTTCTATGGGAGCAGTGCTTGAAGAAGGGCCGAGATATTAATTACCTGTAATGTGAAATGTGTGGCTGTGGCCAATAAATGCATTTCATTATTATGGCTATAAAATCATGGGTCAGTCAGGCATAAAATGAGATAGAATCCTGTAATAGACAAATGTGCTCTTTTTCCCAAGACATTGCTTGTTCTATTATGTCTGATTTTTCTCTCAAGAATACGTATGTTTGAAGTTGTGTTTTTACAGAAGAATGTTAACATTTCAATTAATTTTAATTTAATAACATTTCCTTCTTTCCCTTGGCTTTTCTTGCTGAGCACAATGGCATGGTATGGAATTGGAATATCCCTTGGATCAGCTGGGGTCAGCTGTCCCAGCTGTGTCCCCTACCAAATTCTTCTGCACCCGCAGCCGATTTGCTGGTGAGGCAGCTTGAGAAACAGAAAAGGCCTTGACTCTGTGTCAGCTCTACTCAGCAGTAATTAAATATCCTTGTATTGTGAACACTGGTTTGGTCACAAATCCAAAACCTCGCATCATACCAGTTACTATGAAGAAAATAAACTCTTGTACAGTCAATACCAGTATACCCATTTATTTCAGATGTCTGATAATTACACTACAAGTGCTAACACCGAGTCTTTTCTTAAAGAAAGAAAAATAATCTTCTTATGTCTACATGTCAATACCCTGGATATTAGACTGCAAGAGAGAATACTGTCACTTTTTTCCTCTCAATCACAATGGGTGAAAAAAGAGCTACCTTAAAGAACTCTGTTGGTGGCCTAATTTGTGTTAGGGTGAAGCCAGTATGGTTGAGTTCGGTTAATGCCATGGATATATTTAAATAGCTCAGAGAGAAAGTTCTGCTAGTGGAGAGTCTGGCAGAATTTATGTTGACCCTCTTCTGAATACTTGCAAAATCTGCTCTTACTGAACTTCAATTGACTTCTGTACAGAGCAGAACTTGATTCTTGAAACTGCCATTTTTGAAACTGCCTTGATTTCCTGTCATTTCTTTCTGGAAGAGATAATGTAGCTCATGAGAATGAAATGACTTAACAGGTATAAAGCAATATGCTTCTGGAGCAGGCAGCAGCTGAACAATTTTAGGAAAGTAAAGACCAACAAGATGGGTGGTTTAAGCTTAAAAACTATGTAGTTATTTCTGTTTCTGTATTGGGGCGTCAAGATTTCGTCACACCACTAACAACAGAATAAGGAGTTTTGCTTGGAGGTTTTTGTATTTTATTTGTTTTTAAAATAATTTATCCTCTTTTGGATTCAATTTTTTTTTTTTGGTGAGATTAAATTCAGTAAACTAATCGAGGTTTATGCTTTCAGCCAATGTTGTTTTGTCCCATCTCCCAAATTCAAGATGGAGAGATTGCAAGGATCCGTAAAGAATGCAAACAGGAAAGTTTCTGGTACAGAGGTGGGTGATCCAAAGTCATTCTTACCACACTTACCACACAGAATGCCTTCTTGATGTATGTATGCAAAATTGTCTGCAAAATGCTTTTTTGTTGGAACACTGTTGTGGGTTAACTCAGCATTGTATTCTTAAAGGTTTAATTGAATTATTTGCGTAACTGTTGTAGGTAAAGGTGGTTGAATCGAGGTCTTGTTTAATATGAATTTTAGCAATTGTAGAGTTGGTTTTGTTCTTGAAGTCCATTATTACAACCACCTTAGGAATGTTTTACTTTATTACATACTTATTGCCTCTAAATGGAAGGCAGGCATGGCTTTGTGTCTTTGATTTCTGAAATTCTTCATGTGTTAGGACGTCTAAAATTTAGTACTCCATGTTTTAGTGCCTTTTAAGTCCACCCTCTCAGTTTGTATCTAAATTACATATTTCCTGAATGGAGAAGATTGAAAAGGGTTTCAGTATTTCATTGGAGCTGCTGTCATTTCAAGTGTTGCAGTAGTTAGAGGAGATATTCCGATTATGGAAACTATTATTTAATAAATATATATACATATTGCATTAGTTCCAGATGTTACAGCATGGCTGAAGTCTGGCACTGTGTGAGGACATCCTTGCTTTGAAGAGAATGTAATCTGAATGAGCAGATGTAATAGGTGATTAAGACAGTAGGCAAAGTTAATGTTTAGAAGTAATGTGTTTAACATTAGCAACATAAACCATTTAACGTATAAGAGTATTTACCAAATAAGTAACAAATTTTGGCTGATACTAGCTACTCTCCTTTTCATTTTCACAGCTCTTCCTTTATCTCTTGGAAGCATGCTTGTCACCCAGGGGCTAATCTCAAAAGGTAAAGATAAAAAAAATACATTATTAAAGTGCTGTTTTTCAAGATCAATATTCCTCTCACTCATTACGATCATTGTTATGGTGATTTGATTATTATGTGTGCATTGCCACAGTCATTCTTTTGAAAGAAAATGAACTGAAAAGAGAATTCGCAGATCCAAAGGCTGGTGGCTGGGTTCTGTCTCCATGATCACATGTATTTGAGTAGAGTCTTCACTGGGGCACCTTGTAGGGCAGAGCATTGTACAGCCCGAGCAGGGGTGTTAGAATTGGGTACTGTAGCTCTAACTGTTGGTTTATTTGAAAAATGCTGGCAATGTTTTTACAGTTAACATGTATCAATATGACTACAGCTTTGGTGCAAAGGGACAAGGAGTACTGCCAAAGTGAGGAGACAGAGAGCTTTCTGTAGTGATGGCTCACGATCTGCAGGCTAACACAAAAGAAAATTGTATTCTGTTTATGTGGTGGATGAGCCTGGTTCTGCACGTGGCACCTTCAGTTTCCCTGCTGGGGGTTTTGACTATGTATAAGGTTGAGGTTAGTGTTTTGGGGAAAGAGTGAGGGGCATCCACCCTGAAGTCTGCTAAGCTATACCATGAGCTGATGTGGGTTCCCTAGTCCATCCTTAACCTATAAGCTTGTAGGGAGACAGGGAGGGAATGAGTAAGAGTGTGTCAGAGAAGGATTACACATTTGAAAAAGGGTGAGCAGTGATAGGAAGGGCACTGGGGCTGTCTCTGTAGCTAACATGCCAGCCTCTGGTACCAGGAGCTCTTGTCAGTTTCTGTTCATTGTACTTGGATGTTTCTGATCAGCTGTGAAATAACAAATGCCCTTATTAAATAATCATTACCATGTGTCAACAAGTGGAGGGGGGTGATTAGAAAGAAACAACACTTGTTCCTCCCTCTCCTGAGAGACCCAATATAAAATTGCATAGATCACAGTGAGCAGAGGCCCTTGTGCTTAGCATAGGCTGAATGCTCCTCTGTCTAAACACTCTTCTGATGGCTGCACACAGTACCCTGCCTCTAGAAGAAGCTGGACCTTCTAAGCTTCATTATTACTGTCTGAATGCATGTAACAGTGCAACCAGTGTTCGCTTCCCTTCCTTTTGCTTTGGTAATCTTGCTGTGTGGAGCCCTCCTCCACAGCATGGCACTCCTCTGCCAGACACATAGTTCTCAGAGGAATACTCATCTCCTGAGCTTAACTGGGGGAATATGGATTTTGGTGGAAAAGCTAAAGATGGTTTTTTGCTTTCCTTGTTTAGCACGCTCTGTTCTCCTCTTAAAGGCCCAAATGTGTGATCTTTCCTCTCCAGAGGAGGAGGCTAGATACCAGTGGTACAGTTTTAATCAATAGCCACAGAAAGCTGCCAAAGAGCAGTTTTGTCCTACGTATCACAGCACAAGAAGCTGTACCCTGTGTAAGAGGTTTGATTTTGCTGTTTTATATGCAGGGTTGGTTTGTGCTGAAACATAAGCCACCATCACTTCTTCTGCAGTGATGCAGGTGTCACCAGTGGCAGACATGCTGCTTTCATGTTGGTTTACATTCTGAACTCCTACCTGAACTGAATCCTGCGAAGTCCAGATTCTCTTCCTCCTATGACTCTAGGACTGCCCCAAAACACATGCACTAAGAACTAGTGGAATGGAAAGTGCCCTGATGTACTGAAATCTGAGTTAGTGGACTTCGTACCATCCTCACCTTAAGAAATGCAAAAGCCTGTAGGAAAATTAGTGCCCTGGTTTTGAGTGCTGGTGAGTTCTTCAAGTGAATAAGCTTTCTGACCATTTCCTTTTATTGTAGGCATTTTCTCAGCAAGCCCAAGATTTGGTCCATACCCCAAGATGGCAAGTAAGTTGTACCCAATTCTAAAAGGAAAGGAAAGGTTCTTTACAGGCAATATGCAGACTTTAGATGCATCTCTCTGAATTTCTTTCCAAAATCTTCTTTTTTTTTGGAATTTATATGTTACCCCCGCAGATTAGGAAATCAGGTTTCTGATGTGTTTAAAAATAAATGCATGAAACAAGATTCTTCAAAAGTAAATATTATCAGTGGCAGCTTATATTTATGTAATGCAATCTCTCAAATTGGTATAAACTCCAGTCTCTGCTTTGTTTTATAAATTATGTCAGTCTCATTGATCAGCTGTGCTTGGCAGATTGCACAGCTTATGGTATCAAGAAGTCACGATACTATAATATATAAAATAGTATGGTCCTTCTCATGTGTTCATTTGATTGATCTCAACTGTCTAATTCAGAGCCATGGATTGATAAAGAAAACAAATGGAAGCACAGAAACTGTACTGTACAGTGAGGTGACTCATAAATGACAAGAAATTAAATTGATTCCTCTTCAGTAGAAATTCAGCAGGAAATCAAGGACATTGAAGTAGTCTTTTATTCTGACTCCAATGAAAACAGTGCAACAGTATGGCAAGCTGATGTTCTAGCTTCTTAGAAGGCCAGAGAAGTTGGTGTTAAAAGTGTGATCATTAAAAGTAAACCATGGTGTGCAGTCAAAGGCAAGAACAATTAGTGCTGACATTGTGAATTACTTTTATTTTCTATAATCTGTTCCTCTAAATATTACATCCTTTGCCTGTATGCAGGAATATTATATCCTTTTTCTGTATGCATTGTTTTGGACCAGTTGCTCTCTCTCATGATAGGTAACCAGTTTTCAGTAGTTGTTTAATTCACCCTGTAATCCCTGTATAACTTCACGTGTTTGTGACAGGTTCTGAGAAGATGTGATACACAATTTGTTACATGATTAAAATGGAGCTCAAATCACACTCCTGATTTAAGTTCTTGCATTAACAGTGTTTTGTTATCTGTCTCTATAGTTGCTGGTATCTTAGGCTTTGCCATTGGAAAGATGTCATACGTGGGAGAATGCCAAAAAAAGTTTCAGAAAATTGGTATTGCACCATTTGGTCCACAACAAAAAAGGTATGTGCTTATTTGAATTATTCAGCCTAGATCAAAATAGTCTAACACACACAAAAAATTATATGCAGCAAAACTATGAATTTAAATTCTGTGATCAGATCCTGAGGTACTAGTCATAGTCTTAGGCTATATATTGCAGTATCAGAAACTGCTACACATTCTTCAGAAAATGCAAATTAAACTCATTGTAATACCTGTTATTGGGATATCCATGATTTAAATGAAATTATTGTACTTTTAGGTGTGATGTGACAAAAGTTACTAGTTCTATTTTCATCTAGTATCATACTGCTAAGATTGTTCATGATATCACTTCGACCCTTTGAGTCTTCCTTTGGAACATACATCAGGCCAAATATGCTACAGATTTTTTTATAATGTTCTCATATTTTAACAACAATTTCAATCTCAACCTATATTCCAACCCCCCCCCGTGGCTTTGCCCAGCCTCATACTGTCATGCCAAACCATGAAGAGCACAAACGGAGAGGGTGTTTTTTTCCCCCTTGCACCTCTAACCATAGAATAGATATCAGTGGTTGACTTCTGTCACCTGGCACCTCCATATTTTAGTCATTGTTTTCTCAACTTCACATAAAGTACTCCTTCACATCAAATCAGACTCTGACTTCCTTACCAGCTCCTCCTTCAACTGCCTGTTACAATCTCCATTCTCAAAATGGCTTCTGGTATAAACCTTTCACTCACAAAATACATTTCCAAAAATCCTATATAAAAAATCATTCTCCTTTGTCTTTCCACATCTTTGCCCCAGACCAGCATGAGTTTTTATGCCTATAAAAATGCCTGACTGATAATGGGAAGCTTCTTCATTGTTCGTCTATTTCTCTATTTGTATTCTTCCCCCACATAAAAAGCTATATACTTGGTATTACACAAAATGTTATACACCTTACTCCTAGCTTGGTTTGCTCAGAGGCACAATGGCAAGGACTGTCTTTTGCTGCTTAGAAAATCCTGTTGGCAATTGCTAGAAGGAGTACTTAATACTAATTAATAGGGGTTTATTGGCTGAGACATTTAGATGTCATATTTTGCAGTTTATATCTCATATTACAAAAATTGGGGAATATAAGCAAGAGATAACTTCTTCAAGAACTTTTGCCATCATGCTATATGATTGTATTAGAAGAAATCCAGTAAAATTCTTCAGTGTTTTATTCGCTTTCAATATTGTAGGCAGTGTCATCATGCATGCAGAGAATGTAAAGCAAAATTGGGATCAAATGAGAGAGAAGGTTCAGTTCCTTCAGCACCTTAGTCCCAGGTAGGCTACTTTGTAATTTTTTTTAAAAATCTCATGTTATTTTCCATGTTGAATGGTATTCTTCTTTTGAACAATATTGTGAAAATCACAGATTTTAATAATGGATCAAAATCCAAGCATTACTCATGGAAATATTCTGTATCTGTAATTTCTGATTAATTTTGTTTCTTAATTTTTACATTACATACCTTTCATGCTAATTTAAAATCCCCCATCTCTGAGGAGTTTTTTTCTTTAGCTGTAGCAGAGTATTGCTGATTGACCTGAGTGTAATTAATTTGGGTCAACTGCTTGTATTAAAACAAATACAACTCCTTTCAATTTCCATCTTATTTACTTAAGAATCAAATAATTATGGATTATGTTGATATTTAAAAATGCATTGAAATATTGAGAACTAAAAGCAGACACAGCTGGGTGCAGGTTTTTTGCATTCGGTACTGCAGTTTGGCTGTAATAGTGGTGCTCAAGCAGCCTGCTGTGGTGGGGCAGGGGATGTGGCTCGTGTGGTGTTTTTACCCCAGAAAGGGGCAAGTTCCCTTTGTGAAAAAGGAGGGTTTACAGGGCGGAAGGTAGGGGAGTGTTTAAAACGACTGGCACTCTATGAAAAACAGGCCAGCAGCTGGGTTTTTTAAGAATGCTTTCACACTTTCTGCTTGTGGTAAGCTGGCCTACATTTCTCACAGGCAGGAGAATGTGTGAAAGTGTTTGCAAATAGCTTGGCTGACTGCAAGAGAGGAGAGCACAGGCCCTGTTTGAAATCCTGCCACGTGAGTTTATATAGCTAAGAACAGAGGCCTGACGCAGAAATTGTTGGATTGAGTCTGGCATGTATTATGTAGGAATTTAGACAAGGATATTGATAATGGTTCCTTTCTTACTCTAAAGTGTGTGTCCACAGAGGAATAAAGAGGAATATCCTATCAGAACCTGTTTACTTGCCCAGAAGAGAGAATTTGATGGACTTCTATTATGCAACAATGCATTGTGGCAGTGAGGATTGAAAAGAGTTTTCAGAGTCCTGAAAGAAGTCATTAGAATAAAGTCCTGATTTTAATCAACTTTGCCACTGGTTCAGCATTTTATATCGAGTTCTGCAAGTGCTCAGCCACTAGCAGAAAATGCACTTTGGCTTAGGCTCACCTAATAGGGTTGTGCCAAAAGAGCAGTGCTTCTCTTGTGCCAGCTATAGAGATTGTGAAGTGAGTTGGCCCTCCAGATCAGCTCTCTGCTCTAATTTGGTATGAGGAAAGAGGTAAAAAAAACCCCAAAACTTTCTGAAGGGTTTCTTGCTAGTGCCAAGCATGAAGGAGGGAGTGAGCCAGACTTAGATAACTCTGAATGAATAACACTCTAAATCCATTAGCAGTTACGAGTTTAATTAACCTCTTGCAATACTGTGCTGAGTAACTGGTTTGGAAGATTTTCTCTTAAATAAATGCTTATGTAGGCTCACTTATTTCAAATAAGAATCCTAAAGCATATTTAATAGAGGATGGTCACTTACTGGCAATTACCTGTGTAGAGGAATCAAATACTTATTGTGGGATTTACCTCTGCTGTTTGTCAGAGCTGCAGCTTGCTGAAACTTCAATCCAAACACATTTTGTTTTTCAGCCTTCCTCTGTGAGCTGACAGTATTTTTTCTGGTGTGCAAGTACCAGTTAGCTTTTAAATAAATTCCAAATTGTCCCAAATACAAAGGAGCCTTGCAGCTTTTTGAGGGGAAGAACACAAGATGCCACAGGCCCCTCTGTAATGGGTCCTGGAATTTTTGCTGTGGAACCTGTTCCCTCTTCCAGCTCACATATTCATCAAAGACCTTGATGGCTGCACATTTTAACAGCAGCCTAGGTCTTCTTGTTTGGTTTCTAAAAGGTCTTGAAAGCTTAGTCAGAAACTGAGTTTGAAAACAAATGTAAGATAAGTGTATTTCTTTCAAGTTTTATTTGCTGTAACAAAAAAGCCATTATATTTGGGCCAGTGTGGTATTTTGATTTTGCCAGAAATGAATTTTGATGGACAGGTTTTAGAAACTTAGGAAAAGAAGTACTGTAAGCATTATGTTGTTTTCTGTATTGTTAAACCTCTTCTATGTTTTAATAAAAATTCTTAATTTAGGATGCTGTGCTCTAAAAATGTGCAGACCCCCTGCTGAGCACATCTTGCTACTATCCATGCTAAGCATATAGTGCAAGCTCTGGTAGTGCCTAGGAATACCACCCAGATATAATTGTATCCGTGTTTATGAGTCCAAAGGTAATGTCTTTTATCCTCAGGGACTCTGGAATGTTCTCAGAGAAATCACCAAGAAGCTCCACGTTTCACATTGAAAGCAAGGTGCCACTCATATAAATAACAAGTCTTTTTATTCTGTTTACAGATGTGGTGCACATGATAAAAACCTTATGGACCAGCTTCTTTCAAGGCACTTTTCTGTAGATTAGAAATAATAATTTTGTGATTCTATCTCTTAAATTTGGTATAAATTGACTTATTTGAAATAGTTGCATATTGTTTAATAGTTTGGTTTGTACTAAATACCAGTTTTTTGTAATGCACTTTTTGAAATACACTCCTCTCTTTTCAGCACGTGTTGATTTCTTTTCCTCTCTTCTGTGCAATTTCGCTCTTAGTGCTGAAAAATTACATTTGTCTATTGTATTTAGATGCTGGCAATACTTTGTGTAGCAGGCAAAGTCGTGTATGTTGGAATGTTTGTCTATGTCAAATGGAAAGGGTGTGAGGATGTGTAAATGGTTAGCACAGTGAAGCAGCTCTTCAGTCTCTGAGCTGACCTCTTGGTGATGGAGTACTTTAAGAGTACCAAATCCAGGGAATTGTCACACTGCAGTTGCTGTGCTGAATGAACTTCCCGTAAGCCAGTTTTACACAAAGTCCACTTTACACTGGTCCACTTTGCCAGGGATACCAAAAGTGTGTGCCACATTCATGAACAAGAACACACAATATTTTGGAACAGTTTGTGGTCTGCACAAAATCTGAGGCCACCAGATGTTGAAAAAAACAACCAAACCTAGATGGCACATGCTCTCTACAAACAGCAGGACACACAGTCTTCCATGAAACATCTCAGGAAATCAAAAGCAGACACTTCCCCTAAACACAGTGATGGCTTTCACATGGAAAGAAACGCACAGCTACTGAAAAGTTTGGGCTTCACTGTCAGTTGATGAAGACTGTCTTCTGTGGGGTTTTTCTGTTTGCTTTTATAGCATGCCTATGGTTAGTGCCTCTCTTTTGAACAAGCTTCTGTGGGCATCTTTACTTGGACACAAAGAGATTCCGCAAGCAAAATATATAGTATGGAAAAGTATGATGTAACTATTAATTGGTTAGTAAACACAAAAGACATTCTGAATTTGACAAAGTGATTAGACTGAACGCTCAACTCCCTGATACAGCACTTGGACAGCCTTTCCTATCCAAGCAGCCACCAGGCGGAAGGGGAATGATTAGACTGACTAGACTCCCTGTCCTTTTCTTTCCTATAAGATTTTATACTTTTCTACTTGGTGTTTAGCCTCTTGAATTCTTGAGCTACTAAGAACCCCTGTCTCAACAGGAACTTCAATTTTACACTTGTTACTTTTCTATGGTATTTTTCCACAGCTCTTTCAATTGGAGTCAGGGATACACAGCGGTGCTGTGTCACAGCTGGTGCTGTGTACAGGCAGGAGAGCCTTGGAGAGCCTTCCACAGGGGCTCCAGGGAGAGGGACTTACACACCCACAGAGAAGGCAACCTCCTTTGTGAAAATAATGTAATTGTCATGGGTGTACTGTGATAGCCACCAAAACTTGCATGGTGACATGTCTGAGCTACTTCCCCTTCATCTGTCATCCTCTGTCAAGATAACAGCAAGAAACTGCACCAAGGTTAGTCATGCCTGGGTTATCTGAGGGAAGCCATTAGATCCAGGTGGTGCCAAGGAGAGTAATGCATGTGACAGAGGACCTTTCATGTCAGACTCTCAGAGGTTGTTCTTGTGGTCAGTGTTACCTCTTGATTACAACTTCGCTACTGAACTTTGCTGTAAATGTAATTTTGGTTCTTTTTTACTTTCAATTATTTTTCTGTAATAAATATACTGATGTATAAAGTTTCTTGTCTCCTTTTTTCTAGCTTTGTTTCCATACTTTGCAAAAGGCTGATTTAGCTAATTGTGTGGATCTAAGTTCATGAGTTACTGTGATACAGGTATGAAAAAAAGGCAGTTTGTGAATCTAAGATGTATTAGCACTAAATTTATGCATATCAAAGGAAAAATGAGCACAGCTAATGTGCAGACTGTTCTTTTGAAGGTCTTTAAAAGCAGCTGTTTTGTAGTAATTATGTGCAGTTTAATGAGCTAATCTTTGTTGACCATTACTATTGTGCATTCCATACAAGCAGGTTAAAGAATTTATTTTTAATTGAAGCAGAAGTTGAATGCATTGAATTTAGGGGTGACCTATGAAAAAAATAGGGAAAGATTTGAGGTAATCAGTTGCTTCTTTAATAAGAGGGGAAGAGATCTCCAGGAGGAACAACAGTTGACCTTGCAAAGGTAAACTAAACTTTTCTTAGTGTTTTCTTACACTGATAATAGGCTGTACATTTCCTTTTGGCAGAAGATGTTACAAAAAGGCTAAAAAAATCCAATGAACTTACCCAGCTTCCTGTGAATCATTTGTATCTGGAAAGCTGAACTTGTTTTCTTCACTCAGAGACAAGGGAGTTCAACTGTGTGCTTAGGCATATCACAGCTTAGTTGAAGTCCACATACTTGTTAAAATCAGGAAACAAAATACCTCCTTCAGCTGTGATACATACAGAGTGAACAGCTGTATGTAAACCTCTGTGCACTTTATAAAATTATGACTAGAAAAAGGGTGCAAGAGGAAAGCTATAGTGACATTAACCTCAAACAACTGCAATATCTTTGGAGACTTTTGTATTAGCTGTTTGCAATCCTTTTACAAATATGGTATTCAGTCCAAATTAAAAAATACTATGTTTTAGAAGAGAAAGCAACTGCAGGTTGAAAACAGCACATTCCTGTTTAAATCCTTAGTAGGTGGACTCTAGGCAAGCCAGCTGGTCTAGAATTCTCTTTTAAAACTGGGAATGAAAGGGACATGAAAGCTCACTATCCAGTGTTTTATAAATCTGTGTCAAAAACAAGATTTGGGGCTTATTTTATTGTTAGAGAAGAATGAGAGAATAGGGCATGCTATGCAACAAGAGGTAATAGGAGGGGAGAGCTCCGGAGTGAACTGGTAAGAAGAGAGCAGGTTCTGGGGCAGGATTTACAACAGGAGCGTGCTGGACCAGGCCAGCAGGAAATACAAAGTGGCAGCAATGCTATCTTGGGAGTAGCAGCCTCTTCCTAATGACCATTTCTACCAGTGAAAGAGCTGCTGGTAATTTGTCCCACTCACCCAACTTGTTTTTGGCATCACACACAGAAATTCCATTTGCGAGGACAAAAAAAAAGGATCCAACTTCTGATATCAGTATTGAAGTAGCTCCACATCCTTGAAGTAGTAAGCCACTTGTACTTTATACGGGTATGGAGGGTTTTTTGTTTTGTTTGCTTGGGTTTTTTTTCCTAGTAAGTCCCTCAAAAAAATATGGTTCTCCAGGAAATAAGTAAGACTCTTCTCAAGGCCAGTTTAAAATCTAGAAGGCCTGAGAGGGCTTTTGTGGGGACATGTAGGGGCCATCTGGTCAACATATTAACAGATAATCTGACAAAGGAGAACACAAGTGTTTCTTGATGACGAAACTACAGAGCTAGGAAAAAAACCCTTCATATGAGAAGCTGTCTAATAAGCTTCATAGTCATGCAGAAAAATACTAAATGCATCACGCAGTTGGTTTTAAATTACTCTGACTTTTTCAGTACAGGGACCTGGAAGTCATTTTGCATAGTTGCAAGACATAGGATCAGTGGTCTATGACAGCCAAAAGGCAAGTAGAACATTAACAATTCCCGGGAAAAAATTGGGGGAAAAATAGACGACAGAGCAATTCTATGGCATGCCCTTGTTTTGAATATTATGGTGCTTCCAGTGCATCTCAGAAATTGTACAACACTGACAGAAACGGGAGAAAGAAAAATTAAAATAAAAAAGAATGATCAGAAATACAAAGTGGTTTCTTCACAAGAGATTAGGTAACTCACTTTCCAGGCTGAAAACATCTCAAGGTGAGGAATACTATGTCTGTAAAAGTGTGACAGATGAATAGGGAGTAAGTAATTGCTGGTTTTCTGAAATCAAAATTCATTGGCATTCAGTGAAATCAGATTTAAACCAAACAGAAAAGAAACTCTTCTTTACACAGCACAGTTCCGTCGGGGGATTCTTGCCACAGGATATGGTAGAAGCAAACAAAACAGCTTCAAGAGACATGACCTACACAGAGCCTTGGTGGCTGCAAAACACCTGCTTTTGCATGATCCAAATGCAACCTTTGTGTCAGGAAATTGCTCAGCCCTGATCAGTGAAGGACAGGAGGGTGCACCAGTGAAGGATCTCCTAGAAGGATCACTAGCCAGTGTGGGAGACAGGGTGACCATTATGGTGATTCTTATGTTCTTACAGCTATTGAAAAACCAAGTTAAGAGCCTTGCCAAATGATCTAAACCCCAGGTAGCTCATATCTAGAAATGGAGACTGAAACATCTTCCTGTGAGAGAGAACAAGTTCCAAGATTTCTGAGAAAACACGCCTTTAAATTATTTTTATTACAGTATAGTGACTTTCTCTGCAGATGAAGGGTGAAAAAGAACTAAGGGTGGTAATGGATGCTTTTCCCATTGTCTTTGGCATACAGATTGTTTGAGAGCAATGGCACTTCCAACTTCTTGCATAGAAAAACTCCACTTACCTGAACTTTTAAGTGTTTCTTCTCACCTGTGTGCGTTTTGAACATTCTGCAGCTTGTGCTCAGGCACATCAGCAAGCTCAAGTATTTCAGAGCAAGAAGGATCTTTAATACTTCCTCCCAGAGGCACATTTTAAACCTGTCCTTCACTCAGCCAGCTGGAGGCTGAGGTCTGCCAGGGCTGGGCTGGACATGCCCAAGCTTACTACTTCCTTCTACACTGTCACCTGTAATACTTCAAAATACAAATAGGAAACCTTTCCCAGCAGCAAACGCTTGCCATTTACTCACTCTCATTCTGCTGCTTAGCTCCACAGATCCAGCAAACCGTAGTACGCTCAGGCGCTGCTCTGAGCGGTGCCAGGCACGGAGCCTGCCCGCGTCTCACGCAGCACAGCCGGCAGCTGTGGCCGGCGGCCGCCGCTGGTCAGAGCAGCTCCAGCAGCCCGGCTTCTCCGGTTCCGCGCCGCTCCGCTGCTCCCGGCACAGCGGCAGCTGGCGCGGCCCGCAGGGCTCCCGCTCGCCCGTGGCTCCCGCAGCACGGCCCGCAGGGCTCCCGCTCGCCCGTGGCTCCCGCAGCACGGCCCGCAGGGCTCCCGCTCGCCCGTGGCTCCCGCAGCACGGCCCGCGGCTCCCGGAGCACGGCCCGCGGCTCCCGGCCCCAGTGCGGCCTCAGAGCGGGCTGACAGCTGGGCATCCTCTGGCGTGTGGAGGGGCAGTGAGGAAAAATGCGTGTAGTCTTTCATAAAATCTTCAGGGGCCTCTAAAAACACACTTCGCTCTTCAATGCAAACACACAGCCATGTGCACTGACTCCCTGACACTGTACCAGCAGAAATGTTTTCTATTTACTGTAGCTAAAATTATTTCGACATTGTTAATAATCCATTGTTGATGTTTAGGTATCAGCTACTGCAACCAAATCCACCCTTACCTGTATCAGTTGCACTGTTTTAAAATGCTAGTTATCCTAAAAAAATTAAGATTAACAATTGTATTTAAAGGACAGAATTAAGCCAAACAAAATTATTTATTTTGGCATTAGATTTATAAAGAAACTAATTTTAGCTTCATAATTAAAATAAAAATCTAATGCACTAGAAATGTGCTTCCTCTATAGGTTAGTGGGAGTAGAAAAGAATGTATATCATTCTGTGTAAGGAATGAATTGAAAATTTCGGGGTTTAGAAGCTGTTCATACAAGGTCTCATATCCTGAAAATGGAGTCCTACGTGATCAGTGAGCAACTGAAAAACAGCAACACAAAGGTAATACATTACGAATTTTAAGTCCTGAATAATTTACTTCAAGTTTTGGCAAAGGAAATCTAACTCTCCATTTCTCCTTCACCTTAAATTTTTTTCTCCTTTCAAGGATAAGTGAAAATTGTATTTGATCGAATATCCATTGCATCAGATGATCATGCAGTGTCTTTATCATACATCCTTTGTTTACTGCACCATCACATTATGAAAGTAGCTCATACCATCTCAAGCACCATCTTACTTTTTAGTTTTGCAAAGATATGCTTCTGCTAGACAGAAGACATGACCTTATGTTGAAACTATGTATTACCATTCTGTCATGTATCTTAAAATCTCAGGAAATTTTGTATTGCTCAATCAAAAAATTAACAGCAACTTAGTAAAAATGAGTAAACAAGCAGTAAGTATTAAAACACTGATATATAAGTAGCATAGTACCTGGTATTCATTAGTATTAAAGAGAAAAAACAGAAACAAATACTTTAAATCATGACTGCTACTGACTGATTCTTTTAGAATTACACTGTTTTCATTTATCTGAAGTAAATACATACTAATTATGTTCCCAAAAGATTATCATCTACTCTCTGGCAGCTCTCTCAGTGCTGTTAGATAAAAGAACCTGTTTATTTTTCAGCATATCTTATAACCCAAACAGTTATGCGTTTCTGGTTTTGCTATATTGCTTGACTTTGGTGAAATGAAAATACTAGTTGCTGATTTCCCTCATTATTTGGAAAGAAAGAATAATACACTTGATGGTCTTGTGAGCTGGAAATCTGTACCCTGGCCGAGGCTGTTCAAATGAAGACTCCCTGGTATTCCTAGATTCAGGTTCTAATGCAGGTACTCAAAGATGCCTCAAAACTTTTGTATGGTGCTGGTGGTTCATGTCCAGTTCTGACATCAGCAAAAAAAATACTTGAAAGTATAAACTCAAGGCATATGTGTGTCCAAGCCTGCACTGGCTTTTCTGAACTAGCACAAACCCAGGGCAAGGGTCTGAAATGGTAACGGGATGCAAACTGTCCCATTTGTTACCTTACGATTAAAATCCAAGGATTTGTGGATTTCTACAAACAACTTAATAGGCAACTAAATTGCAAAAAGTGAAACGATATTTTTAGACCCCCTATTTCAGGTAAGAGATTACAGAGAACTTGTTCTGGTTGTGAGTCAGGAAGACTGGGCTGCAAGCAAAGCTTTCTTATGGTAGGTCTGGTGTGTTTATGGGAGCCAAGGACATGTCTCCTGCAGCTGGGCACGGTCCTCACTCAGGGCCAAAAACAAGAGTCCCCCATGAGGAGAACAAACAGGTCTTTTAGCTTCCAGCAAACAGCGGACAAGTGGGGATTTCGTCTTGAATCTCAAGGAGGCAAGAAAGTTGTGGGTTCAGTCTGGAATATTAATGATTTCCCCAGGTTTCTGCAAATCTGCTTAGCTTTCATTAAGCAAATCAAATCAAATCAAGTCAAATCAAATCAAATCACATCACTTTTCATTTACACTTTTCTGTTCCACATAGTTGTGTTCCAAACAACTTTAGTAGGGGAAAAAACCTAGAAAGGTCAGATTAGTACCTACTTGGGGCTCTAAACATGCCTACTAATTTGGGGAAATACAGAAACATTCAGGACCAGGATTTTTGTTAGCTTTACCAGCTATAAAAGAGCTGAGGCACATTTTTGCAACCCTCTTCTCTCTGTTCATACACATTAGTAACAACTAACTTGAGGATAATGCTACCAGCTCCTTAAACTGGCCTGCTTATTTTGAAGAAATCATGAAAACAATTATTTTACAGGGTTTTTTTTAGAAACGTTCATAGTGAAGCATTCAGACTCCTTTCCTGGTGCTTGACTTAAGGTATAAGAGGGGTTTTTTAATGTTATTTTTAATTTGAGGAAGAAAATTTACTTAGCTTTACAATAAACACTGAGTTAATTCTCAATTATTGACAAATATACAGGTATGATGGCCCGTAGGAAAACTTCAAGTATTTTTTAACACCATTGTTCTATACATCTAGTCACATTGCTTCCAGTAACAGTAACCCTGCCATCAGCTCCAAGACACTTGGATTCAGTTAAAAATTCCCAAAAGTCACGGAAATGCAATATGAGCAAGCTACTCATGGGTGACTGGGTAGCTGCTATGAAACCATGAGACTGTAAAGGCTCACTCTGAAACAAGAGGGTACTAATGGAAAATATGCAGGAAAAGAGAAGGAAGAAGATTGAATTCCCATGGCTGTTTAGTGAATCAGGGGCTCAACATACACATTGTCACAGCAAACTGAATGGGATCCAACTTTGACAAAACATCAGTTCCCAATACCCTACTAAATTAACAGCAATGTTTGTGAACTCTTCTGTATTAAATATGTATTAAGGATGTAAAATCCACAGAATTTAAAATTGATTGATAGCAAACCAAACTTGTTCTAGTACAAAAAAAAGTACGTCCTCTGAGAGACAGTAACTAGATGCAACAGAATGAAAGCTTTATATTCAGTTTAAAAATGCTATCTATAAACAATGTTACCTCAAGCAGAACAACATGCCTTTTATTTTCTCCTCTAAGAAAGGAAGAAAAATTCTAATACAATTTATATAAAACACTGTGCTTGTCCATCCAAAAATATTAATGTGAGGCACCATCATAGGAATATGCTCTATTATTATCCCCTCAATCTTATGCCTCCTGTTACTTGCATAACTGACAACTAAGAAACTCTGTGAATATTTTCATGATAAAGCTAATCAGCTTTGGAATAGCACACTGAAAACCACAGCAATACAGTTCTGGCAGACTGTATTTTCAGAGTTCACTCATCACAACCATGAGAAGCATTCTCTGCAAGCTAAATTTCTGATACAACTTCAAGATTATCCAGTTGGCACATTTTGTTTTTTTAGAAGATCAGCTTTTCTGAAAGCAATCTTCCTGTTTTGATTATTTTAAGTAGTATTTGGCTCTTTAGGCATCCTCCTCTTTCCCCCCTTGGTAGGCATGTTGTTTTTCAGCTTCAACAAGGATGTCAGGAATGCTTTTGTGCTATCAACTTCATCATGGTTTTTGCTCCCTTATAGCCCAAACCTCCAAATAAACACAATGCTGTGAGATGAAACTGCACACGTGAGAACACGAAAATCCCTAAGTGAAGGCAACATTTTGATTGAGACAGAGTAGGTGGTGCAAACACTAGGAAATACTCTTCAGTTTTGCCAATGTAGCTCTTTTCTTACAGGTATTAATAAAATGTTCCATTGATTGGGATCTCTTCTCCATAAACATGGCAGTTTTGTCATGACTTGCAAAATTTGAGAAATACGGTGAAATATACAGAGCCTAACATTAACAGTTTTACCGAGGGTTTTACCAAAGTTTGTAAGGTTTAGCCTTCTGCACTTAAATGTAGCTATTTTCAATACCTGCAGTTTCATTCAATTTTTTTACTCAGAAATGACTGTTGTAGAAACCCGTTGTGGGCAAGTTTATCGGTCTAAAAATATACCTGGCACCATGAAACAGTTTTGAAAAAGTTATGCTTACTTCTGTGTCTGGCTCAGCTCCTCAGCCCTGTTCCCCTCAACAGTTTAGTAGTATTCCTGACATTACAAGCCTAGTATGACAACAATTTTAAGTTCCCAGCATATCACTTTCACACAAAACAAAGTGAGAGGTGAGTTCTACAGGTAACTTTTAATGCAAGTCTTGAAAGTTTGAGAAGATTCTGATATTCTTCTCTTCTCAATACATGGGGTTGCATTTATTCACATGTATTTTTACCTTATGGTATACGTTCATATTACCAGTTACCCTTTTCATTCTTAAACAACAGCATAAATGGTTTGTAGTCATGACACCTCACAACAGCCTTGTTTTCTGTTTATGCAAAATTAAAAAAAAAAAAAAAAAGCATAAATACACTTTTTAATCTTCTGGCAAGTCAGGATTTTCTCCTCATTTATTAATAGCTGTGCCTGGCAGAGCACACCAAAAGTGCTGATACTCATGACTAATCTAGATGAAGTTCAAGTTAGCTGACAGGAGGTAATTTTCTTCAGTTCTTCATTTGACTCTTACTCATCCCAGGTATCTCCATATTTATTTACTTTAACTAAAGAAAACAAAAGAAAAAACAAAAGTAATCATGTGATAGTTTAACTGCAAAAGTTTATCATATAAGTGCCAAAAAGTATAATGAAGTGCACTGTCATCTGAAGTGGTGCATAGGGAGAGTGTCAGTCATAGCACAACAGACATCTAATTAAAGCTACTTTTGAATAAATGGGGAGAAGAGTTTGTTAATCATTTTATCTTAATGAATTAATATTCAATCAGGAAGCCTACTGTGCTAATTCCTGCTCTACAGCATTTGTAATTACTTTGAAACAAATGTAACGTGGATGAAACAAAGACAATTGGAGGAAACAGGCAAGGAATGTTACAATAAATAATTAGGCTACATAATCTGGTTACGTGCACAGCTGGATGGATTCAGGACAGTTAAAAACATATTCAAAGACAAACAAACAGAAATCGGTAATCCCTACTAGGAAACTGCTCAGCCATTATTATTTGCAGCTTCCTTTAGCATAGGAGTGAGTCAGAGAGGAAAAAAACCAAGGTACTGGTCTAACAGCCTTGTTCAGAAGTGTGTCACTGTAAGTGAACAACAACCAGAAAGTGAAAACAGGCTCTCTTGAAAGTGAGCTGCAAAGTCCTCTGTAATTGACTGTCATCACTGAAAAGGTTAAGGATGGCTCTATTTGACCCTGTAAAAATGCTGACACTAGTCAGGCGCCCCTTTATAAATCCACTTGCAAGTTAATTACTAAGCTCACTGTTTATTACTAACTATGCAGCAAAACAAGTGGAATAGAGCGAAATGCCTGGTCCTTGTCTCAGTGAGCTATCAGCAAACTGAGCATAATGCCCTGACAAATCTCTTTGGAGCGACTGATATTGCAGTGAGACACAATGAGAAGCTCTCTCAAGCACGATTTGATTTCCATTTCTATTAACCATGGCAGCTGAACAGGCCGCACTCATTCCCTGGAAAATGGGCCCATCTAGATCACTATGCAGATGCACGTATTTGTGCTGCTGCAAGGAAGGGAGAAGGCACCGGCAGATCGAAGTTAGGGATTGCTTAAAGCTGGTTTAAACGTGGTTTGGTTTCCCTTTGGTCCTTGCAAGGGAGGGCAGAAATCACTGTCTCCTATTTGTTAGGGACCCAGAGATAAGAGGATGAACCAAGGGGTAGTGACTGAGAAAGTATGAACAGGCACACAGCAAGTAACATGTCCAGTATGACACAAGAAGCTAAATTGGATCTTAGCCCGCAACATCAATGTAATCCCTGAACTGCAGATTTAAATGTATTTGCATGTGTAAACCATTCCTGAATTTTTGTATTCCCTCCTTACTCTTTTTCCCTAAAAATGCAGAGATACTTTAAAAAGTCAAGAGATACTTTAAAGTCTGTTTACAAATCTCATGCACTGCTCAGTTTTATTCTCAAACCCCAAGTACAGCCTTCAAATGGAACACAGAAATACAATAGAAAGAATGCAATATTTGATTAACATTTTTATAGAGATCTTTTATATACCTCAAGTAACTAAAAATAAAGTAACAAATGCACATTCTCATTTTATAGCCACAACATTTGCCATGGAATATGGCAAGGCTTTCAGAATGCTGCTTCGCATTTCTGTGTATGGTTTTCAAATGACATTTCTAGGCTTTCTATTTGTGGAGAAGTATCTTGAAAAAGAAGCATTGTGTAAAGCCATGAAGTGTCAGCCAAGGGAATTTAAAAGCAATCTGAAACCACAGCTTCAATAATTTTTTCATGTCTCCTTTGGCACAGTCATATGATAAGAGAAAGCCTTTTATCCTTGAAGTAACAGATAAAAATCATTACACAAAAATTGTTTATAATTTTTCTTTCAAGACTGCAGATCTGTCCAAAGATAGATGATCTGCAGAAAGTAATTCACAAGCATCAAAGAGACTGACACTCTTAAACAACACTGTTCCAAAGCTTAGTATTACTGCTTCAGAACTTTTTGCTTTAATACACTCTTCTGTACTTATTACCACCCCTTATGCCTAATAGGCGACAACAGCTATTCCTAGAAGTCTTGTTGCAACATGGCTGAAAAGACTGGGCAGTGCATACAAACCCAAACAATTCAGGGTGACTAGTCCATCAGTGTGTTAAATGGTAAAATATTCCTCTTGCTACAATCGTTTTTACAGATGCCACAATAAATTTAAAAAGTTCTAGAGCAAGCAACTATGAATTGCTTCTGTGTCTCCTTTTCAAAAAATTGATTGAGTTAAAAAGTTGTCTGAATGGCGTCTTATTCTTCAGGACATTGCATTCTTATTTTGCTCTGTAAAGTTTTCTTTTTCACTGTAAAAACAAATCTCAATATTGCTGCCAAATACCGTTTCCTTCCTCTGGGTTTTAATGTAGAAAATGAACCTCTACAAACAATGCCTCTATAGAAATCCACTAATTCCACATGAAACAATTCATAAAAATAAATACCCTCCCCTTCAAACCATCAACCATGTGCTCTATTTTGAGAGAACAATGCTATCTAAAACGCACACCCCCTCCCATAGCTAAAACTCTTTGGTATAGCTCTGAGCTCAGAGAATTCTTTGTTGAAAGAGGTTGCTCAATATACTCAATGAAGCAAAACTTACAAGCTTTTCAGTCTGGCACCAAGCAATATGGCTAGAGAAAAGGAATTATAATTTTCTATTGGATGATCACAATTTTTGAAAAAATAATTAATCTGAAATAGGAAACTACAGACCATATGTATCGCATATGAGATACCTGGAGATACTCTAAATATAAATTGCTTAAAAGGTATGCAGAATTACGCTTTGTGTTGCAACCATTTTTAACATTGTGGCAAGTATTTCTGTAAATCAGAGTATTACCTTCCTTAGCTGGTTTTTCCTGTGAAAACTTGCTTGGAGTTTCTGCCTTTGGTGGTTGCATTACGTCGTATGTCCTTCTGTGTTTATTCCTTAATTCCTCGTATGTGATGCCTTTTTTTTTACGACTTTCTTCTGGAACTGGAGCAGGTTCTGAAAACAAAACAAACAGAAAAATACTAAAGATGGCATAACACACCAAAATTTGACTTCAACATGTTCTAGAATACCAGTTAATTACTGCTCAATCCCAAATGAAAAGGAGCATGACAGCTGCAATTCTAAATACAACAGTGAATGTATATGGTCTTCAAGTAATCCATTCCTTTTATCCTTTTAATTTTGTCAAACTGTTTTGAAATGCTGGCAGCTAATTAATTTTCTTCATTTTACCAAAAGAAAATCTAACTACCATGTAATAGTTGATGGATAAAATAGTTCTGGTCCCTTTATCTAAAATTTATGATAATTATACATTTGAGATATATATGATTTCTGAAGAGAAATCTAGATGAAGCTCAAGGGTTTGCATTAAGGCTTTAAATTTTGCTTACAAAGAATTAGGGCAATACCTATCGTATGTTGCCTGATAAACATTTGATCCTTTTATCTATATTTATAATGCAGAATCTTGGTTATATAATAAAGGTTTTACCAACTACTGATACTTGTGATGAAACACAACAACAATTTTCTTGACACATTTACCTCTGATACTTTCATATGATTATAACCAAGTTGCATGAAGGGCTTTTTTAGTGAAATAAAACATTTTTCATAAAGAAGTTGAAAAAATCCAAACTAATTCAAAGTACAAAACTCTACATTTGACAGTAACTTCCTCCTTTGTGTACCAGAGACACCTGAATTCAGAATCCTGTGTTTCTCCTGTAATAGCTGAGGACAGTTCATACTGGAAGGAGGGGAACAGCTGCATGGTACTTGAAAATCATTTTAGTTCCCTGTGAGAAAATCAGACTGTTGGTGGATAGAACACAATATCCATTCTGTTCCCCGCAGACATAAATGTTTGTCACATTACAAAAAAATTTTTAAAGAAGTGTAATGTCCCAGAGTTACAGCAGTATCCAGTTACAGCCCCATGGACAGTGGAGCTGCAATCACCTTGGAAGGGCCAGCAGGCAATTGGTAGGCTGTGGTTTATTCGGTACAGTGAAGGCATGGCATATTCTCCCTTCTTTCAATCAAAGAGAACTTTCAGCCAGGCTGGGTTTTTTGCAGGTTTAGTTCCACAACGGATTACATCTTGTAAGTTAATTCAGGATCTTTACTTGCAATTAGAGCTACAGAACCCTGAATTTAGTTTACAGTTAGAACACAAAACAAAATTCATATTCATCTTCTATGTAAAAACAATTCTTGTAATTCTTTAAGCTCTTTTATTCAAAACCACTATATTGTGCCATGTGTGTTTGCACAGGGTGAGAATACACAGTTTAGTACCAGCAGCATCTAAAAGAAAGGCAAGAGTCTTTGCAGTACAAACTGCTAAATACTAAGACTCACCTTGAACAGTGTAATCAGTAATTCCTGTAGGTGAAGATTCATTCAGGGAAGCACTGAATGGAATGGGTTCATAACTTGAGAGGCCTCTATCTGTTGAGCTGTAATCATCTGAATAGCTAGAAGAAAGCGGGAATCCAGCTCTTGGAGAAGATGACTCAGTGAATGACTGAGAAGGTATGTCTGAAAATTCAGATTTCCGACTGGAACGGCTGGAAAAGAATACGACTAAATATTAAATACAAAAGTACTAGAGTTAAAAATAGAACTATAAGAGTAACAATATTTGCAATTCAAGAAAATGTTCTTTCATTTTAAGAAGTTTAGTTTCCAACTGAATTATCATCTTAAAAAAAATTTGGGATGTTTTGGGTATTTTCTTTACATTGCAAAGATTTCTATAGTCCCTTCCCCAGCATTCTTCCCTTCCTCACAGAATCTTAGCTCATACCTCCAGAACAGGAGACAAAAGAGACAAAACATATTGCACTTTACAAGACTAAAGTTACAATCCTTTTTCCCAAGGAATCTTCATACAAAAACACCCCACATCAGACACAAATAGTACAGGGTGTGCCCATGTAACTAGTGGTAGTATGAACTATAGCTCATTTTAAAAGCCTTTTAGGGAGAATTTGATATTTAAAACCCTTCATCATTTGAAGGTGCTGTAATCGATCAGTACTGAACAGCAGAAGGAGAACAAACAGCTGTCTTGGGGAAATTAAATTATGAAAATTAATCAGGCTGCTGAATTCTGCAGAAATATTAACGAATTTTCTCTTGAGAGAGAAAGGTAATATCACATAAAGAATATTCTGGAAATTGGTGCCAGGTATTTTAAAGCATCTGTTACATTCTCAGAATGGCCTTGCAAGCCACTACACAATGCGTCCTTCCATCAGGAATGCCACCACTTGGTGCCACTAGAACATCTCTAGAGTATTTATTAATTTTTTACTTTTAATTTCTGCTTATCTGTACTTTTAGTTTCCTATGAAAAACATTTGCAATTAGTCTTTGTTTAATTCTCATAATAAACATACAGAGCAAAGCCATTTTATTTCCTCAATTATGTTTTTAAAATATATGCAAACACAGCTTTAAGAACTACCTAATCTTTTAGCTCCCTATGAATTTTTAACTGCAAATCAAATTACCAAAATACATTAATTAGTAGACATACAATGCCCAGGAAAGTGTAATGATTTCTGTTGCTTGTTTAAAAGGGTAGCCTGTATGGATAATAATGCAATTGAAATGAATTTAAATTATTCATTCAACCAAGAAAAAGGAATTTATCACTTAGGAAATAAAACTTTACAGATACAAACGGGCCATTAACACTTGAAGGAATTTATTGCTGCGGCAGATGATGGTACTTAAACAAGTTCTCATGTAAATACAGTTAATGAGCATGATGATTTCACATTAGAAACTGGAGGGGGGTGAAGGGACAAGCCTAACTCCAATTCAGCTGATTCTATACAGTAAGTGTATGAAGTGGTAATTCATAAAATTATGTTTGATGTCATAAAACCATAAACATTTCAGAATAAAGGTAAATCTTGCAGACAAAATAAAAACTGTCATAAATCTAAATTTACAATGTAATTAAGAATTTAAGCAAATCCTTTATAAACGTTTAACAAATCTCAGCACATACATAGGAGGACTACTACTCACTATCCAAACACTATTCTCCCAGTTTTGAATCAAGGGTTTAAGTGACATTCTGAAAGCAGCTTGCAATTAAAAACCAGTGGAAGTAGAAAACATTCTGGAAGAAAACAGGAAATAGTTTTAAGAACCTGATGAGTTTCTCATATGTACAGCATAATGCTGTTACAGATGTAAAGGATTTAAACAAACAGCAGTAAGTTTGACCACCATACTTCTTCCTGCACTGATATTGTTTACTGAGCTCTTTCCTTTGATAAACACTGAAATCATTTCCACCCTTTTCCTACTTCAATCAAACTAAAGTATGGGAAAAACTTCCAGAATGTTAACACTATTTTATTTCAGTTAATTTAGTTTACTTCTAAACTAAGGGGGCAAGTTGTGCTGTCACACAATTTTAAGTAAATTCCATGGGAAACAGTTTTAATTTTACAAGGAATACAGTTTGCTAAGTAAAATGTTTCTTTTTCTACTCTTTAAAGTGATCAGTTGTATATAAAGAGCTCAAAATACATATTTTATAGCTTGCCAACTGATACGAATACAGATTCCTGAAAGTGGTAGATTTGAGGTAATGGGGAATGAGGGAAGGTGCAGCTCTGAAGGTGTTCGAAAGCTGCAAAAGTAGTATTGATCTGTTAGTGTTTAAAATACCCTATTCAACAATATGTTTTAAATTTAAAAGATAATTAAATTCTTACTTAGGTGAACTATGTCTCTGAGCTTGTCGCAGAACATCTCCTATTGGGGAATCCTTCAGTTTCTTAAATTTCTCGCTACAGATTGGCAAGTAGGATATCTTTCCAGCCAGGTATCCACACATTCCAGCAACTTTTTAAAAAGAAAAAAAGATGGGTTTATATGCTATACTATAATATCCAACAGAGTTTTAAAATAATAATTTCAAATAAATCATGTAGTATCTTGAATAAAATAAAGAAAACCAGTTTAGATCTAAACCAAAAATATGCAGTAATCACCTCTGCTTCTTCTGGAGACAAAAGGTGCTAAAACCAAATGCAACAGCTGAACAGAGACATAAAGCAATGATTTAGACATGGTGTGAACATCAGATGATTTCAGCTAGTACTTGATGAATGAAAGGTGAACAAAAAAAAAGAAAAATAATTGCATCGTTTTTTCTCAAGACGCAGAAATCACAATTAACTATCAAAGATGATAAACCAGCCAGAAATAAATAAAAGGCAGTAAATTCTGCTAATTTAATCCATCAGAACAGTCAGATCCTGGAAAGGCTTTCACTACTATGAAGAGAGGTCTAAATAAACTTAGCATTAGGCTCAGTATCTTCTGAAAAGGATTCTGTGATTTGGCTGCCAGGGGGCAAATAACTGCATCAGCTGAACCCTTGCAATCACCAGGCAAACACTTCCAATTTAGTGCATGAGCTATTTCCATCTGGTGCACAGGACATAAGAATAAGTTACCAAGATAGCTCTTTCTGGGCTTAAAACTTATGATGTCCATCAACTGGCTTCTTCAAGTTTTAGGAGTTGCTCAGTGGAGTATGACGGATTCTGTGGAATTAACAGTTTTGGTGTTGACTTTCTAGGAGAAAATGACTAGACTCTTCTTTCATGTGCAGTGAATATTTCCTAAATATAAAGACTAAGAGTCTTGATTATCTTTAAGTCAGGAAAGAGTTAATTACCAATAACATTAATCGTCTGCAATTCTCAACTGTAGATTACACTGCCTGGGAATCAATACAAAAGGGGATTTTACCCTAGCCTGCTGTACTGGTACTGAAATTGTGATTCCTGTTCTAATGTCTTATTTTCAAAAGAAGGGTAAAAGTCCTTTTCCAAGGGAATAAAGAAGAACAGCCATAACTACGAGTGAAGCTTACAAATTAGGAATATAAGGGTTTAGGTGTTTAGCAGGTTAAAAAGAACCAAACATCTCAAATACAATAAAAATGTGCAAAGAGAAAAATTACAAGCCCTTAAATCGGCCTAAGAAGAATTAAAACGAAGTATTTAGCAAAATAAAGCTTAACAGAAAAACTGATTAATCTTTTGCATAAATTACAAAGAGAAAGTCTTTTTTCTTGAGGCCTTCTAGTCAAGAAAAGGCGAAGTATCTCTCTGGAAGATGTTTCACTCAAAGTAATTATTGGCTAAAGTATTTGGTTTATTTTATTATAGAACTAACAGCCAGACAATCCACATTTTTTAAGTTAGCACGGTAAATTAGGTATTATTGTTCTTTACTTCTATATTCACTGTGACAAGATCTTAGAGAAGCTGACTAGATATGGCCATGTCCCACTGCAGACTAACATGAAGTACATACAGGCATATGAATCTTCTTTGTCAGAGAAAGGACCAATAGCTCTGTGCTGTGTTGAAGGGGATGCTGTGAATGTAGTAAATCAGCCATGATTAACTAGAAGTTTCAGTAAACTGTCTGAGTACCTAGAAAACTACTGAGAAAAGTATAGTAATTCCTACAGGCAGAACATCCTGGCCAGCCCAGCTGCACCTTACTTTTTCCTCTGATTTCAATAAATTAGTTCTATTAAATAAGAAGAATGTGGCTCTTATGCATAGGAGTGATTGGGGAAATAGCAGTTCTATTATTTATTAGAAATGTTTGTGTTATAGAATTGTTTGGTGTTCAAAGAAAGTAACCAGAATTTAGCATAAACAACTGGGAGCCCTAGTCTCTCACATTCATTTATCTGCTCAAACAACACTTCCTTGACCACAAATCACGGGGTTTACTCTCTTCCCACTGAAGTAAACTGGCTGTATCTGCACAGATTGGCAAGATGGCAACTTCCTGTTTTACTGTCCTGTATTACATTGAAAAGGTTAATTTATTAAGTTAATAATTTATTTTTGATTATACTTAATCCAAAAATCATTCACATGAAATTGCTGTTTTCCTACAATTGTACATAATGTCCAGGGAAAAAAAGGCAATTAAAATAGCCTGAATGGGACATGTGAGATACATGAATAAAGACCTTCAAATTAGGAAGGGAGGGGTGGGTGTATTCTGGCAATGTAATGTAAAGTAAGGTTGTACAGTATTTATTTACAACGTTTTTATCTTAAATGATTATGTTACATTTATCAAGCAATTTTATACAAACCTTATAAACAAAAGTTGTCCAAAACGTGCAATACAAATTCAGACAGTGAATAAAACAATGAACCATAAAATGGCTTGGGTTGCAAAGGGACCTTAAAGATCATCTAGTTCCAACCCTGCTGCCATGAGCAGAGACGCCCCTCACTAAAACTGGTTGCTCAGGTCCTCATCCAACCTGGCCTTAAACACTTCCAGGAATGAGGCATCCACAACTACTCTGGGCAACTTGTCCAATGCCTCACCACCCTCAGTAAAGGATTTCTTTCTAATATCTAACCTAAATCTCTCCTCTTTTAGTTTAAAACCATTGTGCACACTGGGCACTAGGAAAAGGTTTTTCACTGAGAGGGCTGTCAGGCACTGGAACAGGTTCCCCAGGGAAGCAGTCACAGCACCAAGCCTGTTAGGGTTCAAGAAGCATCTAGAAAACACTCTTAGTCACATGGTGTAGTTTTAGGTAGCTCTATCAGGAGCAGGGAGTTCGGACTCTGGTCCTTACGGGTCCCTGCCAACTTGAGTCACAGTGAATTAGCGAGCCAGTCTCAGGGGAATTACATCTGCGTAAGAGACTCCAGAACACAGAGCATGAATACAAGCTGAATTTATATGTAGCTTTTACTTACATGCAACTTTAATAAAAGAGCCAAATCTTGAGCTATCTCTTAGAACACCTGAAAATGAGGATGAGACCAGATATTAAGATATAATATATTACATAAGATATATGTAATCAGATATTAAGAATTAAGTTGAAAAACTCCACCTGTAGTTATGTTTGTAGGTAGCAGGTTACTCTTTTACACCTCACATTAAAGAAAAATAAAAAAATCCTAAAATCTGAATTCCCCATAACATTAAAGAAATCTAGGAATTATCTCTTTAATCATATTTAATCACAGGGTTATTACATACTGAGAACATATTGTTTCATAATCAGTGAGATATTGCATTTGTCACACAACATAAAACACACATGAACTTGATTTTAAGTTCAGGTCCTTCTTTATGTTGAGGAACTGCAAATCATGTAGCTGCAGAGTCTGAACTTCTTTCAGTTACAGGTAAATTGGACATTATATTATCACCATAACTTTCCTAACAGCAGAAAGATATTTCACCTGAGCAAATCTAATGAAATGGAAGTATTTTTACACTTTACCTTTTCTAATTAAGAAACTAGTACCAAGCATGCTCACTGCAGCCAAAGGAAAAGCTGTGAAGAAGAAAAAAAGCTGCTTAAAATAAAATTTTAAATATTTTTAATCACATTTAACAAAATGTGCAAAAACGAGAGTTGCTATGCCTTCCTAAGCTTATTTGTATAAGAATATAAATATATATATATATAATTAACAAAATGTATATAAATTATCAAACATCCTCCATTCCAGTTTTTAAGGCCTACTACAAATTATGTGGTACTAGTTAATGAGTCATCCTGCCTGCATTATACTTCATGCTTCCTAAAATACAAAAGCCAATGTCAGATGAAATAAAGCTCTCCAGACAAGACTTCAGGTCTAGCTACAACTGCTACAGCATCAACGTGGAGAACTTTTAAGCTAGAGGCACACACAGTCCTTCATGACAG
>VZTE01003533.1:727248-768634 GCA_013397775.1 Eulacestoma nigropectus
GGCAGCCACCGCCGCGGGGGATGGCGCGGCTGGGAGCGGGCCAGGCCGGCCGGGAATGGCGGGACGGAGCGGGAAGGGTGGCACGGAGCCGGGCTTTGTTCCCGGCCCCGCCCCGCCTGGGGGTGCCCGGGGGCTCCGGCGGAGAAACGCGTGTCCCGGCTCCTGATGGGGGGGGGGCGGGGCGGGCGGGCAGCGACGCCTCCGGCAGCCCGCGCCGCCCTCCGCGGAGCTGGCCCGCTCCCCGCTTTCGGGTGAAACTTGGGAGACCTGAGCGGCAAACTAGGAGACGTGTGTGCGCGCCCTTCGCTTAGTGTGCGGCGCCTCGCTGATGGAGTCGCTCTAAGGTGCTCTTAGGACCAAGTTTGGCTTCTACAGTTTTTACAGCCTCAGGTAGGCGTGCTTGTGCGGCTGTAAGTATTGTAGGGGCTTAATTAGTTTTCCCGTCTCCACTTTCACGTGTCTGTTTCTAGATTTTGGTAATGAGATAATTTTTGTTGCTTAGTGGGCAGTTCAGTTTGTGTCTTGACCAGAAATCACTGTCTAGCTAGGGTAGCTTTAGCTAAAATATCCTAAGGGATCAGATGGAAAACATAAAAAACCCCTGAAAACCCAACGAATCTCAAATATTTTGGTGGTCACTCATAGTGAAGAGTTGCAAAAGCAATTTGCTAATACAGTTTTGAAGAATGGTAAGGCAATCTGGAGATGAGGTAGCGAGAGTGTAACCTGGACTTCCTTCAGAATTACAAATCTGAAATGGACATTAGGAAATAGATATACTAAACCAGAAAATGAGTTCTTTACTCGTTTGTGCACTGCGTATATCTCCCTGCTGCAGGCTTCATGGAGTATATAGAGTACTTCGAGAAAGAAGGTGAATCGCTGATTGAGAGTTGAGCAAAGAGAGAAATTAACTGTAGTTTCTTAAGAAGTATTTCCTCACCGTGTCGTTTCCTCAGTAGGCTCTTTCAGTTGCCTTGCTTCTGTGTTGTTACTGTCACGCTGAGGATATGTGCCGAATACTTCAGAATCTTTGTGGAAGATCGTTGACCAAGTGCTGTAAAACCACACTGATTGTTATCTTGTGACACTATCTCAGGAAGGAAACAAACCCCTCCGCAAAAAATGTGTTGCAGGTTTAGTAAGTCACGTATTTAAAGATGAGAACAACATTTTCACTGTCTAAAGCTTCCTTTATCTATGGTTTGTAGAGGTCCTTAGTGGTACTTGATGGTGGTTGTCAGTAGACAACCGACTTCCCTGGGCAAATTGCTGCTGTGAATGACTCCTTATTTATATTCCAAAATTGATTTGGTTAAAGTCTGTGCTGACTTCTCTGGAAGGGGTATCCTTGAAGCAGAGTGGTGATATGTTGCTTCGGGATGTTGTAGAACACTGTTGCTGAGCTTCATTTCAAAAGAAAAGTTGTTTAATTCTTCTGTGAGGTTAGTTAAGGTAAAGTTGGAAAATTCAACTAATTTTATTTCTGTTTGGCTGGCCTAAGTGAACCAAAGCGTGATGATAGCTGGTTTTCGTGTAATAACATAATACTTTTCAGGAGAGAAGTTGTAGGTTGTAGAAGCTAAGGCAAAAAGTAGAACTGTTCATTTTTCATGTTACTGTATTAACGCTTTGCAGAGTCATCCTGCTAGGCTTCAACAGCTCAAGAGTGGTCCTCATGTTTATTTCACTGTGAATGCTTGTCTTTCTAATTTGGGGTGATAAAATTAATTGCTATGCTGAAAGTTTTGGTAATACAGTTGAGATCATGCTGTCTGTATTTACTTTTTCTAAGAACTTAAGAAGATTATAATTCCCTCCAGTGGCTATGCATCAAGGAAAACAACTTGGAAAACAGCGTGTTCCACATCAGACAGGAGTTGCCTATTTTATATCTAGCTTTGTATTTCAGGGGGTTTTGTCTTCCTCATCTTGCCTGGTGAAAACTAGTTCATTATTGTGTAAAGAACCAAAGGACAAGTTTAATTTTTTTGTCTGAGTTCCTTGAGAGACATGAAGGCAAATTTTTTGCTTCAGTGGACTTGCATTATACAGAACATTGGTGTATAATGTGTTCCCTCTAGCTTAGAGTGCCATGAGTTTTTAGCAGTTTTTGCCTACATTTAAGCCTTAGTTTAAAAGAAACTACAGGTGTCATGCAAATAATGGCAGAGGAAGGAGCTATATGCACATGTGGGTTATGTGAGTTACTGTGAGAAAAATGAGGATAATATTTCAGGGTTTGTGACCTTGTACCTGTAGTTACTGGCCTGCCTTAGCAGTAGAAAATGCGATGCAGCTTATCCGTCAGCAGCTGGTCTAGCACAGAGCCTCGCTGTGGTTTGCTGCTGTGTACAGCTTCTGCCTGCTCGCACCCAAACAACTTTGAACCTTTACAACTTTTGTATCTGTAATAATCCTCCCAGGAATCACAGTGGGCTGGAGAAGTGTTGCAATGTTAGGAGGTTTTAGAATCCAGCGTTAGTCTTGTCTGGTCTTGCTCTAAATCCTGATGAACTCCAGTAATAGATGTTAGCTAGACTGACTCAGCTAGGGTTGCTTCTGCCTTTTTATATTGACTAAAAGAGCAATTCTTTCTGGTATTTAGCTTGCTTATCCTCAGTGCTCGACAGTTGATTGTCTGAGTATCTGTGAACTGCCATATAGCTCTGTCTCTTCTAAGACTAGTGTTGTCCTTCCTTTCCTTCCTTGCCCTCCCCCAAATCTATTATAATCCTAATTCCCTCTGACATGAACACCTTCCAGGAAGAATGACAGAATAGTCTCAAACAGCAAGTGACCAATACCATCACTGGAAGATATCAAAAAGGGAAAAAATCCCCTTGAGCTAGTTGAACAGCAGTGTTTGCTCTGGACATGGCTTCAGTTTTGAGGGATTTTTGTATTTATCCCTAATTTTTTCCTAGTGATTTGTGTTTGCATGCAGAAATCGAAGAGGAACAAGTATTAAAAACAAAACCAAATGAAACTTCTAAGGTTGAGTTTGAGGTTCTCTGGAATGTCTAAATGTTTGGTCTGGTACAAGGACCTAGTGCCCAGAAACTATTGCTGTAAGCTTTGGGGTTTTATTAGTTTGTTCTTTACATGGGTATTCTTGCCCTTGTCACCAGAAGCAACATGAATTATTTTTTGTGGTTAGTGGCAATAGTCAAAGCTGAGCTTCATGGAGTTTGCACAGACCTTGTGACAGGAGCACCTTTCTTCCATCGTTCCAAATGCTGCTTTGACAGCTGGTCCATACAGGTGTAAGACAGCTTTACTTTTCAAGAGCTGGGGCTGGAGTAGCCTGAAATAGCTACAGACAAGAGTGTCTAGCAGTAGGCTTGGGACTATTAACATGCCACTAGAGTGATGCAGCTGGTCACTTTGGAATTAGTGTGGTGACTTATTTTCTTCTTACTCCCTGTTTTCCAGAAAATGAGAAAAGACTCCTGGCTTGGACCTGTTTATCCCCTCTCTTCTTTGATTTATTTTTTTAAAATTTTAATTGAAGTTAGATGAGATGATCATGATAATAAAACAAGCTTTGTGTGTTTTGTCAGCTAACTATTGGAAGGCTGCTTCAAAATTAAATAACTGATACTTGGGGAATATTTGCAATTTTCAGGTTCTATGTTAAAGCATTTTGTCAGTGGCAGTTGCCAACGTTATTTTTTGTCTTAGGTAGCAGTTCTTTCTTTTTAATGTTTGTTTCCCCTTATCTTCAGTGTGTTTCTAGAGAGTAATAGTATAATTTTGCTAAAGCAGATAAACCAGACTCTCTCTTGTTTGGGTGAGATTTCTTGTTCACCTTATCATACTAAAATGCTATCATTGCCTTCCTCATATATTAATTAGTCTTTTTAGCATGCATTGGCCAGACTTCTATAAAGTATTCTAGAGAAGGTTCCATTGGGACTTTATAAAGGTTTTTTAATACTCTGGTGGGTGTATTTGGCTGGTAAACCTTAGGGATCCTGTTTTCCTTCCATTGTCCTCTCAAGGTTTCTCTTTGTCTTCATAAACTGCAACTTTTAACAAAAGATATTACTGCTCAAGTATGTAATGTTCAGGGGGAAGAGAAGCTATAGGTTAAATGCAGCTTTAGTAAGTATCACTTTTGCCAACAGTCCTCGGGCCTACTATAGCTTGGGTCCCACTGGGCATGATGTTAGTCATACTTGAGCAGAGAGTATGCACGGAGCTGAAAGATACCCCAGCAGCGTGCAATAACCAAGGGAGAAGAGCACAAAGTAAAACGGTGTGTGCTGAAAGGATCCTTGTGAGGTTATGGGTAAGACCTGCCTTGCAATATGCAATCCTATTTGCTTAGCCTTTCATAGGTTTCCTGCTGTTGAACTTTCACTGCTATTTTTTTGTAGTAGTCTCAAGGACAATAATTGTGTAGGTTTTGCCAGCCCTATGCAGTTAAGCTTGTTTGTTTGGAGTAACTGAATATAATCTTGGATATGTTTATAAAATAAGAGCTGGAGAGAGCATAAAAACTACAAATAGAGATAGTTTTGTTAGAAGATAGGAGATAAGGCTCTAGTAATTCAATGCGGGAGACTGTTAAAATAGAATAAAAGAAGCATAATTAATGTTTTTTTAAAGTAAAGAAATATCTATACCATAAGGCTTGGGAATGTTATGATAAAAGGAGACCGCAGGAATTTGCGTTTGAAGTTCATATTGCAAAGAGTGACTTTATTTCTCCACTGGTGTTGTCCAGTTTTGCAAAATAAAGAAGCATCTTCTTTTGTAAATCCCATATCCTAAAGAGGACTTGGAGCTAACAGCAGACCTGGACGAAGGCTGATTCTCTTTAGAGGCATTAGCATGTAAGATAGTTGAAGTGTTCCTAGTAATTTTTATCTGTCTTTCATGAGAACAGTCCTTATCAACACCACTTCTGCTCTTGTGCTAAATCAGAAAGAACTGCTGGGGTTGTGCCCATGGCAGCTGGATATTTTGACATTGACCAAATTTTCATGATTTTTAATTGAACTAATCTAATATGCCAGTAATGCTGATTATGTTAAAAAAATATATTGCTGTAAGCAAGAATACTAAGATTTCTACCTCTGTAGACATCATCCAAAACCAGTGTCACCCAAAAAGCTGAAGAATTACTGCCCTGCGCACTGTGACCGCTGACTGGCCTGTTTATTCCCTGGGATAGGGTGATGAGTAGTCGCTGGTCCCATGATGGCTGTTGGAGTGACTCGAGGGGCTCCTGGATACCCCACATCAGGCTCATAAAGAAAAAGGAGTTGCAGATGAGTGCTCTTATCCTTGGCAGGAGTAGCAGTATGTGAAGGTCTCCTTGACATCTTCACTTGGATATGGCAAACCTGTTACTCTGTTTCTTGACACAGAAATGATGGGAGATCTTGCCCCATTCCCTCTGTTTCTTCAGTTTAGACCTTACCACTGCCACCCTCTTTGAAACTACTTTGGTGGTAGATGTTGCATATACAATTGGGGATCAGAGATGTTTCTTCATCTGGAGTTGATACATGTGCTGGTGTGTATATTTATATGTATTTACATGCACCTACCTGCAGAATTTATAGGTGAATAGCTGGGGAGGGTGAGAGTGGTGGATAGCAAGTGTGGGAACAGAAAGCTGGGTAAATAGAAGCACAAAATAAATTTTTGGTGCTTCTTTTGGTGCAGGAAACTGAGAGTTTTTACCTACACATTTCTTTAACACTTTTGTATAGTTTTGGGCCTTTGCTGTATTTGGGGAAAAAACGAACCTTATTTAAAAGCATTTAAGAACACTTCTCTTCCTGTAAGTCACGATCAGGCTATGATATTATAGCCTGTAATTCAAAACCTGTAAACAAACCATCAGGCACAGATTATACTTTTATTTTTTGTGGTACTGAGGTAAATTGTGTGCAACTGATTTGATCCAGTTTGAAGCCCAGCCTTGTATCTCATGTGAGGATATCTAAAGAAGGTACTGCATAGTGTATTCCATGTTATGCCATAGTGCAAGTTGTTGTTCTCTTGTCTTGCCTTTTTAAAGTAAGAATAAATAGTTCTGTTTTCAAGTATTTCCTAGTCTCCATAATTTGAAAGTAGCTTTTATTGCATGTTCCCTTCAAACCATATCTAGTATATAAGATTCTTACATATAACTTCTATAGAGTAAAGGCATAAAATCTTTGTGACTCTAGTTCAGTGATACATATGTTCCAAGTTTAAGATCTGGCATATGTTAGGGCACAAGACATTCTGAATTTAGCAGGTGGCTGTTTGAAAACTACAATGTGATTATTACGGGAAGACTAGAAGGCATAAGAGAGAAATCACTAGGGCTTTAATAATGTTTTGTGTCTAGAAACAAGAAGAATAATTCAGCTACTTTAATGTTTATCTTATTGTTATGGTAGAGAATGCAGACTGGCCTCATTTGAGCTTTTTTTTAAGTGAAACAGCAAGTTCATATCTCACCCTGTGTAAATACAGACTCTATGAACTCTTCAGGTTAAATGCTGTTTAAGAAAAAAGAATGGGTTGAGATGGTCTGCACGTACAACGAAGTCCCCATTCTGATCACTGTAGTTCAAAAGCAATTAGCACTACTGCTTTTTATGCAGTATTTGTATTCTATTTCCAGAGGCCAGAGATAATTGCACCAGATTGGAATATATCAATTGAAATGTTTTTATGCAACTGCTTGAGTAGCTAAGAAATCTGCTAACTGATGTTACACTTGCTGTATTATACATTATTGATGTTCTACTTCATTGTTGTCTGGTCAGCATATTTGAAGAACTATATATAAAACTGGTGTTTTATATATAGGACCTGAGTTTAATCTCTATTGAAGATGCTTTGAGGGGAGGAAGTGGGGAAAGCAGCTTCCTGCTTTGTTCAAGGGAGTAAAGGGGTATGGCTTTTTTTGGTGTGGGCAGGGCAGTGGGGAGGTGTTATTTATTTATTTAATTCATATTGACCTTGGTACAAAATGTGCACAAAGTTCATGTTGGTTCCTCTTAATGTTATATCATAACTAAGAAATATTGCCTCATTTTGCTTTGTATAGATATAGTAACAGAACTGGTCAGTGTTTTATAGTTTTTGGCACTTTTAAAAAAAGAGAATGTATTTTGAGACTTAACAGGCTGTTAAAGGAGGAAATGTTCTACATAAGATGTTAATTTTTTTATCTTTCATTAATTTCAAGTGCTTGAACCCTGCTAGATGCTGATCTCCAAAAGCTGATTGAATAAAAAGGGATTGTTTTTTTGGTTTGAGATACTTTCAAAAATAGGAAATTGCCAAAAGCAGTTTGAAGGTGTGAGATAAGGTCCTGTTCTTTGGATCTAATTTATTTAGTTTCATGCTTATATGCTCATTTTTAGTTTAGCTGTGCTTGCAATTTATTTTGTAGAAAGGGAAAAAAGGAGTTTAGTTTCTAAAGCCATTTAGCATTTTTTGCATTTTCTCAGTTCTTGCTATAGTGGTGGTGGTGGTTCAGAGTTCAGAGGTCAGAGTTAGAGCTTTCTTGCCTACTCTGCACACTCATGGAAGTTCTTGCTTTTCCTGTGGCTGAAACTTTGTTAATATAGATGATGGTGAGCAGTGGTGTTCAGATGAATGCAGACACTCCAAACACACTGTTATGTTTGACTATTGTAGGGAGCAGTGCATCTGAGGAAAAGATGATGGTTGTTGCTCTTGGTAAGGGTCTGCTGTTTTCCCTTCCTAGTGCACATAAAATAAGAAGGCACACAGGTGATGATAAATGCTAGGGGACATAACTACATATCACACAGACTTAGTTTTAGCTGTTTTACTGGTGGAAGCAACATTCCTTTAAGGTAGTCTGAACATCTGGATTGCCTACAACCTCTGATGCTAAGAGGAAAGAACTGTATTTTCTTCGTCCTGTGCAGATCACTTGCAGATTGAACACTCTTATTTTGCAGTTTCTTGAAAAGCAGCACAGAAATACTTTCTCTCAGATTGCTAGTCCAAATTTATAGTTGATGTAATAGAAGATAGCTAAGGTCACTTTTTGGGGGGGCCAAAATATTTGGTTCTGTACTACAGCTGAGGAAACACTCCTAAATCATCAGAAAATAGCAAGGATAAAGGAGCAATGGGAGGGCATTAGCACCACGGGAAGGTGTAACTGCATCACTGGTTTCTGAAGGCAGTGGGTTCCTTGTCTTGTGGCACTAGTAAAGGCAATTTTTCTTAAGAGAATAATCTGAGAAACTGAAAAGGTCTTACGCCTAGATGGAAATATCCATTCTGCTGTGCTAAAAACACAGTCTGAGTTTTGGCATACTCCTAATACTTTGAAATGAGATTCCAAAAGATAAAAAGTTATAGTATAAGATTCAAAGAACAGGCAGGGTTTGTGGCCCTGGCCCAGTGGATATGATTTGGGATTCACTTACTTAGTCCCTTTTCATGCTAACTAAGGAAAAGAGAATTCAAATAACCCATTTAAAAATAATTATTGCACATTTAGTACCAAGCCCTGCTCTGAAGTTTGTCTTGCAGATCCTTCTTTACTGCAATGGGAGTATTTTCAATTGAACTTTGTCAGTTTGTAAATGGAGAGCTATTTGTAATTCTTGGGAGAAGAAAGTGTTGAACCAGTAAAACACATGTAGTTCTCAGGTGCAGGTAGTTGGCTATATTCCAAAGTTTCATTATGACAAAGATAAGCAGTTTTTTCTTCTTTTCCCATGAATCCTCTTAGGTGATCTTGATATACCTTGTGAGTGTTCCCTCATTTCCATATCAGTTATGTAAAAGCTGAACCTACGTTAAATTCATGCCAATGATCTATGCATCTTCCAGTTGCAATATTTGTATTTAACGAAGTTCTCCCTGCCCAAGTGCCCCGAAGGCTTCGTTTTTGCATTTGTGACCCTGTGTCTCTCCTGTTCACAACTTTTGTGTTTCCTCACAGTTAATTGATCAGCAGCCACCCAGCCTCACTGGTTGTGTGGATCGTGGAGTAGAAAAAAAGCTGGTTTTCAGTAAGGAGATGGTTGGTGAAATTGGGAGAATATTGCATGACTACTGTGTCCTTGACAGCATTTATTAACACTCAGTTCATCAGGTACCATTTTTAATTTGTGGTGTTGATTGTTGTTATATACTATTAATATACTTAAAACTTATACGGGAAGCAAAAGAACCAAGTTGTTACTAAAAATCTTCTGTTGATACACAGTGTGCCAAGCTTTAGTAAGGAAATGGAGTACATTAGGGTATAAAGAGCCTGGGAAACTTCATTCCCTGTTTTTATTCTTATGAAATCCAATTTTATGAGGTAGTTAGCTTAAAAGTGGCTTCCGTAATATTTAGGTGCTCTCAAGCTCTTCTTTTTGCTATTTCTGATGACAGTCACCAGTATCACTTATTTGGGAGGACAGCAAGCTATAAGCTCAGTATGGTCTAGTAGTGCAGGCTATTGCTGAGGAAAAGGTTGGGAGAACAAGGGAACTGGTCAGCCACTGGAAATCTTTCTGCCCTCTGGTATCATTTTCCAGTGCTGTAGTGGAAAAAATGCATAATTAGTTGGTAACAGGGAAGTCTTGTATATAGTCAATAGGTTGTATAATAAATATAGTTTATAGTTACAATGTTGTTTTCTTCTTCTACCCCCTGTATGAGGGGCGGTGTAAGTTGACAGAGGACCAGAGCTCACAAGGGGTGGTGTGTTATCTGAGGAGTGCTCATGACAGCAGGTTACTTAGCTGTAGAAAATGCTGAAGTTACAGGTCAGCCACATGTTTGGGTGGCCGTAGTGCCATTCTGTAAACATTTGCCCCTAAACTTCAGACTTCTTGTTGTAATTTTTAAAATGATGTCTTAAAAACGGATGTAGTTCATCTCTGCCTTTATTCTACTTGTGTAAAAGCAAACAGTGTATTGAAGCCTTGTTAGGGTTTGTAGCATGGAAATACTGACCACTTCTAGCAGTTGGCCAAAACTATTAGTATTTCTTTCTTTTGAAGTATCATCTTATTAAATCTTTTGGGCCAGTAATTATAAAGAAGGCCCTAATTTAGTGTGTTGTACCTATCTTCTTAAATGAAGGTGCTGATACTTTGATTTCCTGCAACAGTAGTATTAATCCCCATCCTTGAAGTTTTTGGAAGTGATCTGCTGTACCACCTCTCCTACACTTAGCATTGGCAAAAAATGTGCTGAATTGGAGCATCATAATTGCTGCTCAAAAGGCAAAGTTGAGTTCTGTCTTGCATAGTAGCCAACATTATAACAGCTGCTCTGTGAATAGACTACAACAGCTTGAAAATAATGCTCTTTAAACACACCCCCACCCCCCCAAAATAAAGTTTATTTAATAAAAAGTTACATGTGCTGTTACTTGATCAGGTTTGAGGTTGGCTGGATTTTTAGTTGTGTTTTCCAATTCAGGTTGTTAGAGGAGTTCTCAATTCTTTTAGATATAAAAACTTAGAGGTAGCATCAGTTTTCTTTCAACTAATTTTTGAACCTTATGATAGCAAACCTTTTGTAATTTCAACTTTATTATGTTTCTTTTTTTCATGTTCTGCTTCTTAACTTTTCATCTTCCATAGATGCGAACCCCAAACACTGAAACTGCACCTGTGTGATACCTTTGACTTAAAATCTGATAAAGTATAGTTACATTTTAACTTGTCAGCTGCGGTTAGGAAATGAAGCCCATGAATCAACAATATGCTGTAGCTACTGTAAGCTTCACTGGCATCTGTTGGAGACTTTTGACCTTTTTGCTACCTTTACTGATACTTTATTTTTCCTGTAGCCAGAGTTAATCTGATCAGATTGATTCTGTAGAATACCTCAGGTTGTATTCAAATACAACTGTAGTTCTACTTGAAGTTCTGGGCAGGAGCTACAATACAAAATTCGTTATTGCTCAGTGTGTACCGAAAAACTTGAGTACATTGCATGGGTGTTCTCACCCTCTGGGCTCTTTCCAAACAGTCTGCCAGATGAACTGACAGTACCTTCCTAAAGCTTGGACAGTCAAGTCAGTTTTCAGCTTAACTTTATTTCCTTCCTTAAGCAGCTAGGCTATTGCGTGATGTTGTGGTGGGAGAGGGAGATTGAATCTGGTGTGGTAAAGAAGGAAGATGTGTTTGTATGTGTTTGCTCTGAAGGCAGCAAGCAGGGAAGCCTCTAAACAGAATGGTTTATGTACCTGTGAATGTATGTTTTGCTTGAGACAGTGAGCTAAAATGTCATCATATGCCAGGGTGGACTTCTGTCTGGCTATTCTTTCAATTTTATGGAGGGTAATAATGCATGAGTTTGGTTTTGTTAAAGTGCTGTTCACAGTGAGTGTATTTGGGGAGGAGTTAAAGGACAGCTGACCCACTCTTTCAAACTGGGGTGAATGTAAAGTTTGGCATGAATTGATTTAAACTATTGCTTACCTTTAATAAAAAAAATGGAGCAAAAAGAAGAGAAAAAAGTGAATAGTAGAGTTTATTGATGTAGGTAGGATGAAAGGTCATACATTTCTGCTGTGCAGAAAACCACGTTAACTTACCCTAATTGTCTGAAGAGGTAAAAGTGATGCTGATTTGATGCACTGCACTGTCAAATGCACAACCTATAGAAAACAGTTGACATTTTTATTAAAGAGTTGCAAAATTTAACAGGTGAAATTCAGTCAGAATTTTGTCTGTCTTTAAGTGCTTCCCTTTGTAACTGGTCAAGTCTTTAAAAAACTTGGCTTGCTTTTCCAAGGAATTATGTAATACGTTCCCAATTTAAATATAAACATCAGCTTGTCTCCTAGTTGCAAAAGTTTATCTAATTTTCTTGCTTGTCTCACAGTCCCACTTTTAAGCTTTCTTTTACATGTTAAAATCTTCAGGATGTGGCTTTTTACTTTTAGATTGCACTTATGTGGGTCTCTCTTTTGTATTTTTGGAAACACTAATTAAGAAGTGGAACAAATTGTACATAAAAGAATTGATGATTGAAAAGTTCACATATACTTAAAGGAAACTACTACATTTGTGCTGCATCAGAGCACTGAAAATCGTGTTGACGTACAGGGTTTTTTACGTACCTGGAATTTTTCAAGCTATGAATTTTAAAAAGAAGAAAAAAATTCCCCATATAAACTAGATGTTCTGGAGTGGTGGATTGCTACTGCATGATGAGACTTGAGTTGTTAAAAGCAGTTGAAAGTGCTTGATCTGCCTTCAGGGTGAAATTAAAAATACTAAAGTGCTCTTACTGTAGTGTGGCACTATAGAAGAACAAAAACAAACTGCTGCTTAGGCAAGTTGTGGCAAGTATGTCAGTTGCATACAAACTGCTATTTTGAAGGAATCTCCAGAAGTTCTCAAGGCTTTGTTAGGAAGACTCAGCTGAAGTACTGTTTGTTTCTTTTTCTGACCACATCCTCTTGCTAACTGAGCAGAGGAAAAAAACCCCAAAAAATCAGAAAAGAACTAAATAAAAGGACTAATATGAAAAAATTGATTCAGAATTACTTGCATTTTAGAGTGATTATATATGATTAATAAAAATATGTTTGTAACTAAAGTGCAATTAAAACCCTCCGTAAGAATGGATGCATGCAGAATATGCTGAGCGTGGGAAACCAGATGTTATTCTGGTGTCAGTTTTAATTTTTCTCTTTCATGGGGAAAAAAATCGGTAAGAATCATTAGCTTCTGAGCAGAACAGCAATTTTGAAGACATGTAGCAGATTTTTATAGTTTTTAACTTGTCAATGATAAATTCAGAATTCTAAAGGATTGGGAAATTGTTGACATCTCTGTTAAGTGTCTAAGGTTTGATTGTTTTTTCTCATTTATTTTTCAGACTTCTGTACTTCATTTGTCTGTACTGTGTTTGGAGATCTTTCTCCAGTTTTTGGCTAAATACCAGCCAACTCAGAGCTGTTTACATCTTTGTCTACTCTTACATCTCGAAGCACAACGTTGGGGGAAAATGTCTTGATGGATTCATCCTAAGTGTGATATGCTAACAGCCCTCGTCAGTGGTTAACAATGGCTTCTAAGTGGTAAGGTCTTTCTCGCAGTACTGTCATGAATAGATTTTCATGTATCTTTTTCCATTTTTTCTTTACTATATTGTACTGTTAACACACTTTGAGCTGCCACTTCGCATATCAATCATCTGACTAGAAGACTGTCTGTACTGTGTTAAATCCAGTAAGAGCATTTGATTTAATACAGTGTAGTAACTGATCATGGCCAAAAGTTAATGTCTAAGAAAGAGGTCAGGAACAGGGCAAATAGCCTCCTAGTCATCTGCAGCTTGGGGACTTCTGAAGCCAGATGTGGTCGCTGTGCATTTAGTAATTCTCGAATTGTAGTATTTATTTTGTGTAATTTCTGTATGTTCAACAGTTCTCTCAAGTTTCCTTTCACGAACGTCAGTGCTCCGTGCAAATCGGAGTCGGTGGGAACACAGCCCTCCCTCATTTGGGATGTGCGCGCGGGCGTCTGCGCTCTTCCCCCTTGTGGGTGTAGCCGGGTACTGCAGTGCGTTGGCAAAGGCCAGTCAGGGAATCGCGGAAAGGTTTGAGTTGGAAGGGATCTCCACTTCCTTAGTTAGTGTTCTAATTCCTAAGTCAGTGCCTCAGAGATGCTCTTTTCTTTGCTGCTTTTCAAGTAAGGATTTTACCCGTAGGAAATAGATATGCACTGATGTCAGCTACAGGGCAACTATTGTCACTAAAGCATTTCTGAGCTGGAATGAGTATGGATAGATCCAACCAACATCTAAACTGTCCCTCAAAAGTAATATAACACACTGCTTTTCTATAGTCAAGTAGTAAAACTGACAGACCATACTTTCTTTTGGCATGTGAGAACAGAGAGTACATTGATGTGACAGGACAAAAATATTGAAGTGCTGTTGTTGATATGCTTTTTGCTATGTGGACTTTTTTATTCAAGACATTTTTATTAGTTATATATGCTATAGTACTTTACAGAATGTAATAGAATATTTTATGTTCTATTATTATTAGCTAATTGTCATTAATAATTAGAATATTATATGTTATATAATATTTTCTCATAGCTCTCACTTTCCTTTATTTGTTCTACATATTCTATAAAGGAGAAGTATGCAATAAAATAGAATTTGAAGGCATGATAAGATCTGCCATTGGAACATCTCCAGTGTATCACATACCCATGTTTGCTTCTGTTACTGATTTTCATTTCTAGTTATATAACATGCTGGCTTGCTTAACTGTCTTTGTTAGAATTTTATACCATAATTATTTTTGTTCTGATGTATTCTTTCTCTCAAAGTATAATAAATTTGTTGCTGCAGAAGTTTACCTTGAACACCATATCTTGCTATTGCTCAAGGAAGGCAAATACATCTTTGAACATTAAAGTAGGAACTCCAAATCAATCTTTTAAATGAAACAGAAAAATGGAAGCAGACGGTTTGAGAACATTAGTATAATTTTTTACTGTAATTTTTTGTTCTGTGGATGCTTATCATACTTTGGACAACTTCAGTTTTACCTAATTTTAAAAGTTTTTAGTGCTTATGTATGTTTCTACATTTCTATATGTTTATATAGAAAATGTGCTCCAATTACAAATATCAAATGTTCAAGTTTGAGTCATGTAGTTTTTCCTTATTGGGAACAAGGCTGTCCAGTGCTGATCTAGTTTTTTGATTACTACTCAGTAATTACTGTGCTTTTTATACTTGCTGCCAGATGTTTAAAAAGCAATCAGGTAGTAGGTTTAAAACAAATATTCTTAGCATTGGATCCACAGCTTTTTATATCTATTGTTTTCTGTATTAAAAACCTACTGTGTATTGTATAGGCAATAAACATGTTGTGTTTGGGTTGGGTTTTTTTATTTTTCACTTTAGTAAGAAGTTGTCTTTCAGGGTCTATTTTCCTGTTGGAGAATGCAGAGAGAGTTTTATCTCAAGTGCTTTCCTTTAAAAATATGTGTGATAAGGAAAAATAATGTATAGGTGGAAAAATGCACCAGCTGCCATTCTTCGGTGTTACTACTTTACTCCCTGGAATCAGTTCCCTGATCAGCCTTGGTGCTCAAGGCTTTATCCAGTCAGGTCTTGAAAAGCTCACATGACTTCTCTGTAAAATTGTCTGGAGCACCAGTTATGCTGAAAAGCCTATTTCTGTAAATGCAATTCCTGAACACTATTCAAAGTAATTAATGTGCCTGTTAATACTTGACAAGCATTTTTGCAAGTATAGCAAATACTGGAACAGAAACCAGAAATCGTTAGGGAACTGGAAGATGCTTATTCCTCAGCTAGTAGCTAAAGAAAACACTGTATGTCTTTAAACAAAACAAGTATGCCAAAGATAAGACAATGATAGGCATTTTTTTTCAGAGGTTTGGGTAAAGCACAAGTGATGCAGCTACTTCTGATATCTCCTATGTAGCTGCAGAGCTTTCCTGTGGAAACTCTGAGTTCTCCTCCCTTGTGCCCCTGCCCATCAGCACTTAATACATCTTGCCTTGTTTGGCCCAGGGCAGTTTCCATGTACAGTGCACCACTGGTCATGAAGTTCTTGTCTCTGCTATCCTTAGCTCCCCCTCAGTAATGCTCTGGCTCAGAAATGCCTAATGAAGTGCAGCAAGCCTCACTTCTGATGCAGAACTGTTGCTTTGATTTGAGCCACTCCTTAAAGAATATAAGGATTCAGTCTAAAACGTGCAGCAGAGTTAAGCAAGGAATAATAGGGTTGTGTGAGGAAAGGAGCCTTCTCCCTTTTAGGTGTACTTAGCTACTATTCTTAATTTTAACCACATTTCATTGGCTTTTCTGTGTGAGTGATGAAAGCTAGCATGAACAAAATGACAATCTTGACACTTCTTTTACATTTCCTTAAGGGGGAAGTAATTCCAGTCTTTGAAAACTTTTGGAAAAGAATCCTCTTGTCTTTCACTATTACAATTACTAGTCTTGTATTATTAAAAGTCACAAGTGAAGAAAATACTCAGGTCTTCTTTAGTCTTTCTCTTCTCATCAGATGACTGGAGCATCTTTTTCCTTTTCTTTAAATAAAGGAATTCTTGCCTTCCTTGGTGATCACTTTCAGCCAGGTCCTTAAATTTCAGTGGTTTCCTCTCTCTGCTCTTCAAAGGCAGCTTGTTTTTTAACTTCTTGCTTCTAACAGGAACAGGCTTAACCTCTCCTTCAGATAGGTGTAATACAGCAGTTCTCTTCCATAATAAGGAATTCTTTCATAAGTCTTTTACAATACATGCTAATCTCATATATGTTTCTTCTGGCATTAGAAATTAGAATAATCATTTTAATCTGATGATCTGTGTGAGTTGAAAGTATGCCACCACTCTATTGTCTTAGTCTGTACTTTACAACTTATGTTTGTCTACTCCAGAGATCCACCTTAATTTATGATACTTGGGGTAGAACTATTAATACATGGAGTGCCCTTTGAGTTTTCTGTTGCCCCCAGGTGATTGTCAGAATGCCTGAGCCAGTGGAGCTTGTGTGTAGGAACAGTAACTTTGCCTTGACTGCTGTTTTTTAAGCAAAGTCTATTCATTCACCTTCTGAAGCTGCAAAGTTAGTGTGCTGTGTATTGCTTCTGGTTTTTAAATTTTATTTATTTATGGTGATCTTGTTTACCTCCCTGCAATTTTATAAGCTTTACTGTGATAATATGACTATATTTAGCAAGCAAATCTGCATGATTGTGCATAAGTACATAAATGTTCCATATAGGGTAAAAATTGATATTTTCTCTTGGGTGGCTCAACAATTTTTTGGTTTAGTTCCTTCATCTTTCTATGTGTTACTCTACTTAGTGACTTTGATATATTGTAAATTAGTTATTCTAGCAGTACTTTTAGCAACTGTGTTTAGTTTTTTGCTAATAATCAAAAATTGTTTGGTTTCAAACTTAGGGTTTTTTTCCCCCTTCTTACTAGAAATATTTTTGAACTTTAATTTAGTACCTTAGTTGGACCCCTGTTTCATCCAAGTATGTTGTAGCTTTCCAAATAGGAAATTAGATTTCATGTAACATCTAACACTGAAAGTTAGAATTTCCTCTCTTGTGCTCAAAACCCTGAAACCATAACCTCACCAAAATCTAAACTACATCTATTCTCTTTCCTTTATAGAAATTCTAAAAGTGCAAATTCTCCACCTCTTTCCTTGTTTTCTGTTAAACATGAATGATAGTTTGCAAATGCTTACGTATTTAAAGTTACAATACTGTGGTGCCAATAGGCCCATGTGGAATTCTGGGAGCATCCTCTGCAGTATCTGGCGTTTTTGTTGTTGTTACTGATTTTTTTTTCCTCTTCCTTAAGACAGGAGACAATCGTATGTTAATTTGAAAACAAACCAAAACCCACCAAAAAACTTCCCGCTTTGTTCAATGGACACAATATCCCTAAGCGTTCTGTGCTTGCTACAGAAAAAAAACTTTACTCTCTTTGAGGGATACAAAATTTACATGGAAGAATTGCTTGAAATTAATAGCAGGTGATGTATTACTATGGTAAATCATACTCAGTCATGTACTATCTGATAAATTCCTTAAGTATCTAATTTTTCCCCCTGCCTTGAATTTGATATAATCATTGTGTGTCCCAAATAGGGAGATGGCATCTTGTTCAGACCAGGAATGAATTTGTTTTCCTTTGATACAGGTCCCAATCATCTATAAGCCACAAATGTTGAAGGCTTCAGCCCAGAGTACTGTAGTACAACTACATTTATTGTAAGATTTGGGCTGTTTTCTATTCAAATTGAATTGCATAGTTCTGGCAGCAGCATTTACTCTTTCTGATTATGTTGAGATTATCAAGTGGAAATGCATTCAAGTTTCTAAGTAAAAAGAAGGGGCAAAGACATTTGTTTTGCAGAAGAACTGGTGTGCTTTACACTGAAGGAATTCTTTCGTTTATGATTTAAATAGGAATACTAGTTTTTAAAAATCTAAACTTGGGTATTTTCCATTGAGGAATCTTGTAATGCTTTAAAGATTATTATTTCTGTCTTTGACATAGAAAAGAAGGGAGAAGGTTTAAAGTTCTGTCCCAACATATATGTGGGCAAACATACAATATCTAACTTTTTTTTTAAATAACATTCTGTTAGGAAGATAGATACAATAGTTTTAACTACCTCTAGCTAAGAGTAACTTTCTGAAGTCTCACAGCACCTCTGTGTGAGAAATAATTTGTTCCTCAACTTGATTTAGCTACCATTGTACAAATGGTTAACAAATAATACCTAACTTAAGAAAATGAAGTACTTATTTCTTCTTTGACTAATTTTAATATTAATCCATAAATCTTGATCTCTATTGGGACATCGTTTTTTTGACACTGTAGTTTTGTTATGAGAAAGAGGTGACATTATGAAATTCTATAAAGGAGGAATATATGTTATGTGATATTTATAAATCCACTGCTCCACAGCTAGTATAAATCCTGTAATAAGTATATTTCACTATATATATAGTGAATCAGAGTTTTAGTAGTATGGTCTGTATAACAGAGCCTAAACTAGTAGAGACTTGGGCATATCAATCCACATGAATGGACTTGTGAATGCAGCCACCCAGGTGGGTTGGGTTTTTTTTTTCAAGTTGAATATTAGTTTCTACTTTCCATTTTGCCATGTAGATTAAACTTCCTGGGGTCATGTTTCAAGAACCCAGTTAATTTTGGAAGAGAAGAATTAAAATAGATGAGACTGGATGAATGCTCTGTAAACCAAGACAGAACCTGTATTTAATGTAGATGTTGAGAACTTTTTCATTGATATTGCAAACGGAGCTTGTCCTATGAACTCACTAAGAATGCTTTCTTTTTTTTTTTTTGCATTTTAAACATGCCTGCCTTGTATAAAATTTTAAGCAATAAACTAAAGTTAGGTTAGGCTTGTTAAGGGAAGCAAGGTAAGTGTCCTGTATGCAGTTTTGGGATTGGAATGAAGGTTATTTTGAACAATGGAGTATAGATTCCCTTGCCATTTGACTTTTATGCTTTGGACATGATTTTAAAAGTTAGCCATTCAAACATGAGGAAATTCATCTACAGATGTGTAGTTTTATGTAGTGCTGGAGAAACTTAACAGAAACAGTGACAATGGTTGTAAAAATCATCAACTAAATAGCCCAAATATTTGTTTAAGAAATACATGTTGAACCACTGTCTTGAGTAATTCTGGAAATACATTTATGTGCTTGGTCTCTGGTTATCACTTATTGTCTATGTTCTAACTGTTCTGTGCATTAACAATTGGCAACTCTAGTTTTTCTGTAAAGCACTTAAAAAGCTTTTGGTAAAGGTTTTCAGGTCTCAATTCCTTAGAGATCCAATTTCATAGCAGTGTTGCCCTTGTTGTTCTGGCTTACTTGTAGCTGTTCCACAGAACCTTTGGTTTTAAAGTGTTGCTAATTTTAATGTCCTTTATACAGAGGTATCAACATCAAGGTTGTCATCATTCACTTTGATGTATAAGAAAAAAAATCTGGCCACTTCTATTGTTATGGGATTGTGTAATGATGTTTTCTCTTGCTGTTTCTACTTGCATGGAAATGGGTATGGTTCAGGTTATGTACTGCTGCAGGTTCTTATTTGAAGAAAAATCTGCCAGTGGGAGAAATTCATAGGTTTGGAAGATCTTGTGCGATATATCAGGACTTGGAACAAGCAAGAGGTTAGCAACAGGAAGCCCAGATCCTTATCCTGGCTGATTGTAGAAGCTGTGGGATAGACAATACCTTGATCTTCTCAGGAACTCCTAATGAGTTCAGGAAAGCATTGTATTCTTGCATGTGACCTCAAGATAAGAACAGTTAAAGCTTAATGCATAAGTGGTAAAAATTTGGGGGCTTTTTTATTGAACAGAATAATACCGTATTCAGTCAGTGAACATAACAGTTGTTTTATGTTCAACTGCTGATGGATATATTTTGACAGATATTTCTGATTTTTTTTTTCATATTAATGCTAGATAATCAAAGCCAAACTCTGAAAACCCCCCCTCAAATCTTTCCCAGAAATCTGCAGCGTTCCAAAGAAAAAGCCCCACAACTTGCTCCAAAAGGATCTCCAGCCCCCGATATAAAGCAAATAAATACAACCTAAGTGAGTGAAAGAAAAGTGAAACTTTACCAGAAACTGACAGTTGTTTCTTTCATTTCTCAGGAAATAGCTAGGTGTGTCTAAGAAAAGCATCGGGATAATTGAAACTATTTACATTTTTACATTAAAAAAAGCAGTAAAGCAAAACTACAGAAAGGTTAAATGGCTTAATTTTAAAGTATTTTGTATGCAAAATAATAGCTACAACAAGTTTGCACTGATATAGAAATAGTTTATTGCAAAATTTGTCCCTGGTTGGGTTTTTTCTGTGAAATTACATAAATTGAACTGAACCAAGGAAACCATTAATGCCAAGTAGCTTAGGAATTAACTGTAAAGTTAAGTGAAAGTTATATGAAGGATAGCCTGTTAAATATATTTTAGAAGTTTGAAATCGACATGGAAAGTTAATTCCTTTAAATATAGTAGGTCCTTACATGTGGTTAGTACAAATTGCCAAAAGATGAGGTGACTCCACAGTATGACAAATACACTGTTTTCTCCCTATGTGTGTATTTTTCTAGGCTATGTTCTTTGTTCAAATTTCTGTATCTAAAAGAAAAAAAGAGAGCTATGTGACAGTTGTAGTTCTAAAGCAAAAAGGCTTGCCATTTCAAAAAAATGCAGCATATACAGAGGAAGAAACAGGGCTTGTCTTCCCTACCCATGCAGTCTTTTGTGTGAAATTGAGTGTCCTACTATTTGCCTAGCAGGTAAAACATGGATGTCCAGTACCCACTACCTCTCACAAGTTTAATGCAGGTATGTTAATTTATACCTGCAGGCTGGACTTTTTGAATTCTAACTCTACTGCTTTATTCTGCTTTCAGTTGTGTATCTTGTATCCTAACCTTTTTTGGGTTTTTTTTGTAAGAATGGATTGTTTTCATTGGGGTAAGACAAACTATTACAAATATTCTTACAAACTTGTCTTCTCTTCTAAGAATCAAGAAGAAGAAACTTCCTGTACTTGTGTTTTTCTCCTAAATATTTGGGTGTTCTTGTAGTTGCTCTATTTCCTTAGCAGATTCACTCCCACATGAAACAGTGATGTCAGGTTGAAATGAGGAAGTTGGTGAAAACAGTCATGTTTATTTGGTGCACACTAATGCTGTGTTCAATATGTCTTATATGCTATGTTCAGTATGGGATGCATAGTTAACACCTTTAATCTCAAGGAATATTAAAGTGTCTTGAAGAGCTGCAAACAGAGATGACTTTGCATCACTTGGCCCGCTCAGCCTTTCAAAAGGCAAAACTTGCACCCTTTCTGTACTGCTGGGTCTTTCCTGTTGAAACTCCTTTGGTGATGCCTCCAGTACCAGTGTCCCAGCAGGAGGGATAGTTTTGCTTTGTAGGTTTTTGTGTTGGTGGGGTGGTGGGTTTTTTTGGAAGGAAATGGTGGTTTTTGGGGGATTGTTTTGGTATGTTGTTCTGTTCAATTAATGTTGTCCTGTTGCTGAGAAGCTGGGAGAAAGCACAGGTTCTGTGCGCCTATAGATGTGCCACACCATAGCAGTGTTTACCTAAAGGGGAGATCACAGAATCGTTTAGGTTGGAAAAGACCTTTAAACCACCAAGGTTTGCAGTGTGACCTTCCACTTCGCTGGCACAGGAACACCTCCAGCTGTGTCCTCCAGCGTGGTTGTACCAATGGCCATATTGCCAGCATGGCTGTTGAGGAATATATTCCTTGCACGTGGCCCGGTGTGCAGCTCCAGGCTGAGCTGTGCGGAGCCAGGAGCCCCAGACAGGAGGCCGGGAACTGCCGAGCCTTTGCACAACAAAGGGCACGAGGACCTGTGGTGCCAGCCAGGGGACCGGGCACTCAGAGACACGGCAGGAGCCAAGGACTCGGCTGGAAGACCCCAGACTTCCCTGCTCTTTGACTGTGAGGGTATAAAAGCCCAGGGGTTCATTTGCTCAGTGTCCCTCCTCGGAGACAGCAGCTCAAGCTGTTATTTTGTGATTTAATTATTGCACCATGATTAAATTATTTTAAGGATCTGGACGTCTCAGACTCTGCTATGGGAACGCTGGGCTAGAACCTACAGGGAGGCCTCGTCTGACTGTGAGTGTGAGGTGTGTAGCTGCGAAGGGGCCTTCGTCCCAGCTCAGGTGGTGCCAGAGTGGCTGGCCGAGTGGCTCCCCGATGGGCGGACAGGGGAGTTTCCTCAACATGGCTGTATTTTGGAACACATGATCCCACCGTGCCAAGCAAGCTCCCCTGACCTTGTTGCCTTCTGCGGGGGTCCGTGAAATCGGGCGCAGGTCTCCTCTTTCCTGTGCCAGGGCGGTCCGTGCGGCACCGACAGGCGCAGCCGGGTTACGGGACCGCTTGTGCGGGCAGTGGGCCGGGCCGGGCCGGCAGCTCGGGCCCAGGAGGAGGGGGAGGGCGGCGGGCGCAGTCCGGCCTCGCGCCGCGGGGGGGCGCTGCGCGCAAAGCCCTCCGGGCGGGGCGCGGGGCTGCCCGTGGGAGCCGCGTTCCTCCCTCCCCGGGCGTGCCTTGCACGATCCCGGCGGCACCGCGCTTCCCCCGCCCTCCAACAGCCCAGGAGCGCGCTTGCCGTCTTACGCGTTAAATATAAAAGAAACCTTTGCCCTCTCTCCCACAGCAGGTGGGGCTGGGCTGGCTTTTCTCTGGCACGGTGGGGTAGTTCTAGAAACATTGCGTGTTACAAAGCTGCAGGTTTGCAATGCACGCTTGCTCGGGAAGAGACCTGTCAAGTGACGTGTTGTTTGTGTAGGCTTATAGGGCCTCTAGGCGGTCTTCCAAAGTTGTACTTCCCAGTATCTTGTCTGGTTTATAGTTCTCTTTTACTATTATTATTGCTAATTCTAGGAATTCTCTACACATGTGAATACATGTCACCTGTAAGTAGTTCTCTCTCACATGGATCTTTCTGTCATTGACGGTGTTTTGTTTTTTCAGTATTTCTCTTTCTTGGGATGTTCCTCCATCAGCAGGTTCACCTGCGTCAATGGAATTCCCATGGATGTGGCATTCTATGCACCCCTGCAAAACAGCTTGGCTATTTGTGTCCTGAAAGGTCTAATACAAAGAGACAGTGCTCTGAGAAGTGCTGTTATGCTCTGATCATTCACTGTGTCTCTCACTATTATACTTCTGCATGTTTCGTGATCTGTTTGTAATCCCTTCTGATGCAAAGTCCTGCTTTGTAGATTCCTGTTCGTGAGAGGTGCAGAGCTGAGACATTATCTTGCACAGCTAGTGATATAAACATCAAGACCCGTGGTAGGGGAAGCCTGAATGACTTCAGCAGGCACTTCAGTGCAAAATCAGGGTCATCCTTTGAGTGTAACAGAAGTGGAATACACATGAAAAGACATCAAAGAACTTACTGTAATGCAAATAACAAGTCTATTTAAGAGCAAGTCTTCTATTATTTCTTAAAATTTATTTAGAGGTTCCAGAATAAGAAAGTGTTAAGATTTATTGAATAAGGCTTCTTGTAGCCTATTTTGGTTTTGTTTAAAGATAAATTTAGGTATAACATTTGTAAGACTTCTGATATGTTTTACACTGACAGATAATCTGTAAAACTTGCTTGGGTTGTATGGAACCCACAATTGTACACTGTACTGTTTAAGAAGATGGTAAGAACAAATGTGAAGGAGGAGTGTATGTGAAATGACATACCAAGGGAAAAACATAAGCCTTGCATCTTGCCTTTGTTTTTTATAAAATGCTGTTTTCATAGAATGTAATGAAATATGGAAGTCCTGGAGTTAACCTCCATCCATCCATATACATATATAAACAGACACATATATATCCCCAACTATCTTCTGTTGAAAACTTCTTGATGCTCTTTTCTTAAGAGTCAAAAGCCACCCTGAAGGAAAACTCAGTCCAAAGCTTTTGATGCGTCTTTGCTGTATAAGCTTTATTAGTTTATCGGGTTTAATCTTGAAATACGATCATGTATATGGAGAATGGTTTTTATTACTTGCTTATGTTTTGTTTGTGTGTTCTATTACTTGAAAGGCTGTTGTTTTCTCATTTAAAAAAAGTATAGTTTCAACACTTAATTGTTTTTTAGATTCATGACTCACGTATGCTACATATTGTGTAAAATGTCACACCTTGTGTGCGTAATGTAAGTGGTGCACTAGGTACTTCACGTGTGGTTAAGAGCACTTTGATATCTAATTTGAGCCTTTCAGAGGGTGTTTAAGATAGGTACGAAGTGAAATATCTGGTTGCTCCATCTGCAAACTGCAGTTTGGCAGGTGAATGGCTGGAAGCATTCTCAGTCTTACGGAAGCATCTGAATTTCTGTCTTGTTCCCAAATGCTAGGAACTGCAAAGTAGATTTGTGGCAGGATTTCAAGGGCAAAAAAAGAAATTCTATGGAAAATAATGCTATTATGAATAAATGATGGCTTGAGCTTGTAATGACTCATGATCTTTTGTAATCACAAATTGTCTTTGTGGTAATCTTCATTATTTGTTCCGAAAATGCATAAACCCACTTCTCTGTCATTTTTTTGTATTGTGGAAAAAATACTGTGAATGAAGTCATTATAGGGAGAATTTTCTGCTTGATCTTCCTGCAGGAAGTAGTATTCTTGCAGTATGTCTTTTATGATAAGGCCAGAATTTTGCATTCATTTATAAGTAGAAAAATAGTGTAGATGTTTGTATTCATTTACAAGGGGAATTTTGACTAACTTGAATATCTGGGGGTTTTAATGCAGGATTGAATAGAAAAGACATTTTCATTCTCTACAGAACTTGAAAAATGTCTTGGGTGGCAACTTTAATGAAGTTGTACCAACTTTTTCAAGTTATGGTGTTCTGAACCACAGATGTGGCAGTTGAGTAAGACTGAGAATTTAATCCAGTTGAGCAGCCCCTTGTGAGCATTTAACTGAAACTCTGAGACCTAAAAAATGTTATGCTGCATACCTTTCATAGAATTTCTTTTTCTTTTTAAGAGCTAAACAACAGTAGTGAATTTCAGATTAAATACCTTCTCTTAAGGAAGGTATAGAAGTGTGCTGTGCTTCATGTGTAGCTTGGGTAATTGCGTTGCATGGATTCAGCAATGTCTTGGACACTGAGCTGCCTTCATAAAAATAACAGAAGCATGCAGGCTGCCACTGAGATGTTTGGAGTGAGTATTGAGTATATTTCCTCTGAGCAGTGTGTACAGTCTTTGGTGGCAAATGAGGTGGGAATATTGCCTGGTATTGTCTGTCTATCTCCACTCTAAGTCTAGTAAATAAAAGAATACTTTAAATGAAACTGATACATATTCCCAGTTGTAGAAAGCCTTAAGGAACACTCTTCTTCTATGCTAATTTATTTCTTTTGTCCTTGGACTTTCTGCTCCAAATGCAAAGCATCTTAATGGCTTCTTTAAGCTAAATATAAAACAACATTTAAACTTCCTGAAATAAAACCAAAATACTCAGCTAAACCAGGCACGTATGGAGAAGTAGCCCTAGGGGTAAAGTGGATGTTTGGACAAGAGACAGGTTATTTCTGTACTTAAAGTTTTTTGGAAGGTGGTGTGAATATTTTAAGTGGTAAAAATAGCACTAGAGTCCCTGCAAAACAGAACTTAATATATAATAAAAGTTAGTATTTTTGTAGTTAGTGGCTAAAACTGTGAGAATGTGAATGGTGATGTTACACACACCAGCTTTACAAAGAGCCTAGATTTTCTGAGTGATAAGTATTATCTTTCAAATACAGATGAACGCTTTGTGCACTTCATGAAAATTAAGAGCTATTGAACTCTGTCAGAAACGAGTTTGCAAATGTGTTGTGAATTTTCTTAGTGCTTAAAATTTTTGCAGTGCTAAATAGTGTCTCCTTGGCGTGCAGAGTTTAGCATGTGTTGGTTAATATATAGGCTTGGTGGTGTTTGGTTTTCTTATCAGTCCGCACAGTTAAATGTCTTTAAAATCTGCCTTGGAGCAGCTGGCTGGCAGCTGACGCTGCTGTTGGCACCACCCAGGTTTGACATGACATCACCAGGAGAAGTCCACCTCTGTGCTCAAGGAAGTTGATGTGGGAGCCACGCTCTGTAAAGTGGAGCATAACTGCTGAGAACACAGAGGGCATGTAAAAATGGAATTCCTGAAAAAAATTGTTCCCACTGTTGCTTCTGGAGATGTTCCATGTGTTGGGAGTACTGCCCATGAAAGCTCTCCAAGGCTACTGAAGATGAGACGGGTCAGACTGTTTTCATTAGGACAGACAATAGATGAAGATGAGGAGACACATGTTGTACATCCTGATTACTGTATGTATCCGTGTCATCAACCTGGTGAATGCTGATTGCTAAGCTCTTTCTTCAGATCATGATTATTTTGCTAAATTGGCAAATTTGATTATAAAAGACCTTTTTATCAGAGTTCATATGATAATGGTGTCTTGAGCTTTGGAACTATTTTATCATTGACACATTATCATTTGTTAGTGACCTATGTGAAAGCAATTTTTCAGGATTTCTTATTTCAGGATTTCTTGTCTTTGCATGCCTGTGTGACTTTTTTTCCTCCTCTTTCTGGGATAAGAATCTTGTTTAAGTTTTTAAACTGTAATGTACGTAAAATTAGGCACTAAGTTGTCTAGACAGAAGTACGCTACACAGAGATCTGTGACTGCAGTGCAAGGTGTGAGTTTTGTGTCATCTTTTCTTTCACTGTTTTTCTGGTCCCCTAAGTTTTCAAAGACTTTCCTTTTAAGAGTTTTTTGTCTCAAAACAGTGTACGTTTCCCTTTTTTAGTGTTGTGAAGATTGCACATTTTTAGTAAACATAATATGTAAATAAGTCAAGTAAGAATATGGATATAGTATAGAGAATTTTTAACCTTAAGAACATGGGTAAGGTTGCTTATATGATTTCTTTTTTAAAAATTTTTTTACTATGTGTTAGTGGCTAAATATTGCAGTGTATTGTGCTATTAAAAAGTAGATTCATTAGTTTATGTTGCTTTTTTAGCTAGTACAGCTGGGTGGTAATGGAAAATTCAGTTTTACTTTTTTTTTTCTTTTTGACTTCAGCTACAATAGTGCAGTCTTGAGCCTTTATGGTCTTAGATTCTGCTGGCTGTCAGATGCAGTTTTTGCCCTTCACTATGTGGTTGGATATTTTCAAGAATTAGTATGACTTCTAAATTTTTTTTCCTTACCTGCAATTTTTTTCCTGTCTACCTGCAGTGGTGGGAGATGGAGACATTCATCCATCTTACTGGGTGATGAACTTACAGCCTTAGGGAATTAAGCTTGTGGTGGTGGTGGGAGAAAAGGATTTCCTTGGAAAGACCTCTCTTAGCCTTTCTGATTGTAACGTGAACCATCTTTTTTAGTGCATCTGGCTGAGTAAGATGGGTAGCTGAGTAAAGCAGGGACAGTTCTGTTTTGTTAAACAAGTTGTTCCTGTGCACAGCAAATTACAAATGAATGTTGTAATGCTATGGGTTATTGAAGGCTGCCTACAGAATAATGTCTGTTAAGACTGCCTATATGCTTGAAAACTGATCAGAAGCCCATGGTGTCTGATGGCGAAGGTTTTTTAGCCTCATTTAACTTGGAATGCTGTACAACAGCCCTGGAGTTTATAGTTGGATATCACTGTGAATTTAATATCTCCATAAGTATATCTCATCAATTCTGCTTCTGTGCTCTATTCTCATTTCTTTGCAGCTCTCAATTTAAATAATATTTTATTCCAAATGTTATAATTTCAGAAGAAATGGAATTGTCTTTGTGTCGGGTTAAAAGAAAATGCTATAGGCTAATTGAAGTTTGTAGAACGGATACATTCATCTTTGTTCAGTGTTCTGTTGATAGTTCAAGCAAATGAGGATAATAAACATAGAATACACTAGTCTTACTGTTAAAGATGCATTTTCCTCTCTTGGTCATTAAATATGTGCCAAATGGTGACTATTAGGAGTAATTTTGTGGAAACCAGCAATGCTAGACTAATATCGCTTAATAGTGTGATGTCATCATTTACGAAATGAAGACTTATAGTCTGTTCTGGGATCATGCTTTTACAATAGCAGATAGTAGCTGAATCCTCTTTAAATTATCTGCTTATTTCTATTTTCGTATCTTGGTAATGGAATGAACTGCTCTGCTGGAATAGAGCAAAAGAACTACTGTGTTTACCAGCTGGGTATGCTGCAGGAGGCAAGTGCTGACCAAACAGGTAATAAAACAACAGAATTATTTGAAAAAACATTGTAAATGTTTGCTTGCATAATATTGGTAGATGTGGTGTTAATGCACCACAGAATTTAATATAATGAAGTTGTTGAGGAACTCAATAGTTTTTTAAGGCTAAGGTAGTTTGTCCTATCAATATGTTTAAATTTGAGAGCGAATGGGGTTTTCTTTTCCCTTTCTGTTCCTTATTGCTGCTGTTTAAGAATTTTTTTTGTTTTGGTGAAAATTTAGGTGAAATACTGAGCCCGACAATTATTTTTTAAGTATAAACATATTTTAGACTTTCTCAAACAGATAGACCAAGCAAAAGAAACTATTCCTGGCATCGAAATCATAAAAGTATTATTTTTATAACAACACCTAGTTGGGTTTGCATCTAACTGAGCTAAAATTTTGTTGTTTGTTACTAAAATATTTATTGTATTGCCTTTCAAAATACTTAGTATATACTTTGTTTTAGAGCTGAAAATAGGATCTTACAAATATGTGCTCTGTGGTACATCTTTTATAATATGTAGTTTCCATCAGAATGGTTTCAAGTGTATTTTAGAAATCTTTTCAGAACTGTATTTTAGACATATAAGATTAATAGAATTGTAGAAGAAAACCACAACTGACTTGTTGAAGTATTTGTATATGACTGTATGCATTGTAACTCTTAGTAGAGGTTAGTAAAAGAACAGGCAGTTTTTTAAAATTTGCTGTAGCAGTTAAGAGTTGCTATGTTCTCAGTTTTAGAAATTTGTTTCAAAAAATCTACAATCCAAACAAAACATGCAATATTGAGCGTGGAAGATTCAGACTGTGGCATTAAAGAAGGGGAACGCCACAACTGCTCTGTGTGAACTGGCAAATGGCAGCTGTACCTCTGGTGTGTGAAATGTGCCCTCCTGTTGCAGCTCTGTGCTTTGGTTGTGTTATAATGCGGGGTAGCTGATACTGTGGAACTGTCTTAATGGCCAGCTGTGTAAGTCAAATCTGCAAGAACTGTAGAGGAGATGTTAATTTTATCAGTGATGTGAGTATTCTCACTGCTCACAGCGCCCATGTTACTTCTGTGTATGAAAAACCTGCTTCTCTTCAAGTGCTTCTGCTAGGAGAGCAAAAATACACCAACAGGAATGTGTTCTTTGGTGGTAAAGAAATGAGTAACGGAGCTGTAGCTGCCTCAGGGGGTTGGCAGCAGGGGTTGGATACACAGAAAGTACTGTGAGCACTGTGTCCATGTAATACCAGCAGTTCTGCAGGGCATATTCAGCTCCCAGTTGCATCTCTAATCAGCCCTGTACAGCAAAGGATGACTTGGGATGTGATGTTTATATGTGAAATTAAAGTCAGTTTCTGTACTCAAGTGCAGAGTTTTGATTAGAAAAGACTGGAGGGGTTGGTGGGCATCTAAGTACCATGGCTTCCCCCCCACCGTCTCTGCTTGCTTGCACTTAAAGATTGCTCTATAATACTGTTTGGGATCCAGAATACTATTTACATAAAAATCGCTAGCCCTCTCTCCTTGTTTTCTTATCACTGCAGATAGCATTGTTTTTGCTTGAGTAATGCCCCAGGAAATTGTTCTGTGTGTATTTTCCATAAAAAATAATAAGTGAACCTCTCCTAAGGGCCTTTGGAATCTGTGCTTGAAGCTCTTTGCAACAGAAGGTAGGGAAAGGAGATTTTGGGTTGATTTTTGAGTGCAGTTTTACAAGTGGATCAGTTTGCTGTCAATGAAAAGGGCAATCTTACTCACAGCTGTGCAGCCTTCCCTATCTCCTCTTGGGTTCTGGTGTGGCTTTTCCCTGAGCTGATTAATTTTCACAAAGCCAACGGAAAATGTTCTCGTATTTTTGGGGCAATTTTTGAAATGAATTGGCAAGGGGAATGAACTTGCTGAAAGGGCCTTTTGGATCAGTAGTGTGGACAGCATTAGATGTCTTGCCATCACTGAAAGTAGCAGTCACCTTCTGGATATCCTCTGTTTTAATTGATTTGTGGGAAATGAACGCTTTAATATTTTAGATAAATGGAAAAACAAGCATCTCTCCATAGTTTTATTTTAGGTGCAGGGATGATATGTTTTATTATTACTGCTTATAAGCAGATAAAATAACATCTACCATTGGTTAAATGTTTCTTAAGTAAGGCATTAGCTTAAGATGAAGTCAATAAAGAACTGAAATAAGGTCCAGCAAGTCTTCTTAAAAGTAAGCCCAAGTGCAAAGAAAGTACGCCTCTGATTTTTTATTTCACCATTAATACTGAAAATTAACTATAGTTGTGTTTGTCTAAGAGACATCTCAAATATAATTTTTTACTTTATTTTTTTGAAGATCTGTTTTTTTAAAATTGCGTACTTGACTGTATACCCGATATGCTTCTGCTGTAGTTGTCTCGGGGTTTCATCTGAAGAGTATGTGCAGAAGTTTACAATGAATATACTTTAGTCAGGTGGTGAAGTAATTGTAATTTAGTGCTTCATACACGGTGTGTATCATTAGAAATCAAAGATGGATCTAGAAGAAGTATTTCTTCATACTCAACAGCTACTCATGTGGGATATATTTATATAAATGTGTGGAGTACATGTATATCGTGAGGAGGTAATTCACTTGTTTTCCTCTGACACATCGTGAAGAGAGCTTACCAACTTTTTTATTGCTATTGGTCACTTAATAGACGATCTTTGTATTGCATTTGCAGGGTCTCTTTTTATGCATCTTCTGGACTTTAAGCACTGAAAAGATTTTCTCAGACATAAGAATGGTAGTCTCAGCTGTCATGTGACAGCTGAATCAATGCAATGGCTCAGTGTTTTGAACGGGAGATTGTACCCTTCCACCTGTGTAATTGTCTTGTATATTAAATTTTGGTATTCCTGTTGCATATCTATCTTTGATGAGACTATTCAACTTGCTAAACCAAGATGAAATCCCCCTTTCCTTCCAATACCAGAGGGTAGGCAGCAAACTGGAATACTGTGAAAAATAACCGACAGCGAATTTAGGAAGTGAATGTCAGTAAACCTGCTGTTTGGACTTTGTTTTTCTGTTCTTTTTGACTTTCTGTCCTGCAGACTGTAAGGTGAAAAGTAAGAAGTAATAAAATCTCTAGTTTATTAAAGGAAAAAAATAAAAGGTGAAGTTGGACAATATTTTGCTGCAAATATTCTTTAAAATGTTACCTTTAGGCTAATTCTTTGAAATAATGCAGATGAAATTTAGTGGGAGGATTGTAAATAAAGCAAACATCTTTCTACCTTTCCAATGTACAATTATTTTTAAGGTAGTTGTGAGAGGGACAAAATAATGCTTTTAACTTGAAGGAGAGGGGGAGAGACATGATACATGTGGGGAGTGTGAGAAAATATAACATAGAAAAACAAGCAAGTTTTCAGGGTATTCTACAAAAGCTGATTAAGGAGAGTTGTGAAGTGCTGTAGTCAACAAGATGTGGAGAAACTTGTTGCAAAAATAGTATCTCCTACTGTAAAACTGTTCTATCTATGATATATTGGTAATACAAGAACAAAAATATTCTTTTAAATTCTTAGTGTCTAAGGTGTCTACAGGACTTGAAAGTGGCATTTTCAGAGGGAGAGAAGAGTTTAGCATGTTGTTCCTTTTTGATTTATACTGTAAATATCTTGCACGTAAAACAGATTTTAGAACTTAACCTGCTATCAATAATGTCTGTTAGTGATCCCAAGGTAGAGTATATAAAAGGCTGGACAGCATGTAAAATAGAAGTATCAGCTTATTTTTAAGTAGCTGTTTTCCTTGAAGTAAAAAACTCTTATCCTTTAAAACAGTAAAATTGGTCAATGGGCTAAAAAATCCCAACTAATATCCTCCTAATGTTCAAGAATGTATTTACTAGTAGGATTAATTCAGCAACTGCATATGAAGATGCCATGCTCGTGATATCAGCAATTCAGATTAAAGTTACAGAAAGATTAGAATTGGAACATTGTTAAATAGCTTTTTAATTTTCACTTGAAAAAGAAGTCTGTGTTTCAAATGGAAAAGTTTTAGTTTATACGTGGTCAGATGAGTCTTAATCTCCTTTAGGGGTGGTTTTTCTGTTTCTAATGAAAAAGTGAATTGTAAGTGGAAGAGTCAGATATGACATTTTTCAATAATTGATATTCTTGATGACTGTTGGTAGTTTCTGTTGGCTGCATTTGTTAACTGTTTCATGTCTTGGTTTGTAAACTTCTATGTTTCTAGTTGCTTTTGTTCTAAGCTCTTTGGTAACAGGATGTTTCCTACCCTGTGAGTTCCAACTTTATATGTGTTCCTGTATTATGTGGATCCAAACTGAGGGAAAAAGAATTTCAACTACTTCCTCTTACTCAAGGGCTACTTTGGAAAGCCTTTCCACTTTCAGTAAATGTCATTCTTTGTGTCTCTAACTTAGCGCTGAATAGCCTCTAGTTGCTCTTCAAGTAAGAATATGTTCTCTCAGGTAGTAAATGCTATTGAAGAATAGCTGTGATTTGGGAAGTAGTGTTAGTGGCGTTGGTTGTTTTACTCGACATGCATCTTCTTGTTCTCCAGCCAAGTTCTAAAAGGTCCTGTCAAGCAAAGACCCACCCTCCCAGACAGGAGGGTTCTTTACTCATGCTTGTAAGTTTTTGAAATTTATATTTATTTATAAAAGAAAGATTTTGTTACGAGAAATACAAATATACTACTGCTTTGAAGAGACAGGTAAAACTTTCAGAAAGCCATGTAACTTTAGCAGTGATAAATTCTGAAGAGATTAAGTTTTTGTCTGCAGCAGTTTTTCATGACATGCTCTGGATGTTCAGGACTTGGTGTATCCTCACTTCACGAGCTGTGCAATATGCCTCATAGAGAGATACTACGTAAATAATAATAGCTCTTTAGCTGATTAGTACCAATGAGTTCTATAGTGACAGGCATGTTGTGGACCCTGATTGCTTGGGAGACTTTCAATGCTCATTGACAAGACTAGTATGGCAATATAAGTTTCAGGTACTCTAACATCAGGGTGCTGTTGCATGGTTGTATTAGAGACTGACTCCAAACTGTCTGGTGTCACTTGGCATCTCATAAAATTTCAGTGGTGTGAGCTTTGCCTCAGTTACTTCTTCGAGAGGATGACTTGCTGAAGGCAGGATGTTTTTAATTTCAAAGTATTTTCTAACTTAAAACAGGAAAACCAGTACGTAATACAGATAAAAGAAACTCAAAACTTTTATAAAAATGCTGTATTTGTCTAGTATGTTGTTTTCAGTTTATTAGAGTTAGTTTAAAACTGTTTTTTCTTTGTTGATTGCGGTTTCCATAAATTCCTGTTTCATGGATGGAGCCATGCAGAACAGAGTAGGTTAATTTGCCCAGGTGTTGAGGAAGTTATACCATAGATATTTATAGGTACATTGTATGTTTAGATAATTAACATGTTAATGGGAGAAGTGAACAGTATGCAAATGCTTTATCAATAGGTAATATGACTGACAAATAGGGAGAGCCAGTTGAATGAATGGAAAAAGGTAAAGCATATTGTCCATTTTATGTGAACACATTTTTACCCCGTGATTTCAGTTCTTCATTTTTCATTAATTAGCAGGGCTTGCAGTGGCATGACACCGTCCCTTTCATTTGATGTGCTGTGCTGGATGCAGGTGTGTGCATGCAGAGCTGCCTGCCATGGTTCACGTGGAGCGCTGGGCTTCGCAGCTGCTGCCCTGTGTGCAGCTGCTGGCAGATGCTGTTTTGTAGTCCCCCAGCTAAGGCACTTTAAGGAACTTTGTGTTGTGGGCTATTTGCACAACTTCCAGACAAATGCAGCCTTGTAAAGTTTTAGTGTGTGTTAGGTGTTTAGTGTCTAACTGTTGCATTTAGCTGCCCTTGGGTTTGTTACTACTTCTGGTTCTCTCCCTTTCTAATTTTTGTATTTCTTTTCTTGCTTTTCTTTAGTGTAACAGCATGCTTTCTCAAGATAAAGGTCCAGAAATGACACTCATATGAATGCTATTATTTCTGATTTGCAAAGCAATGTGTATTTTACCTTTTAATTACCTTTTTAGATCTTAAAAGCATTTCTGTTTTGTTCGTACAAGAATATCTGTTGTTTCACAGAGATGGGAAAGCTGCAAAATTCAGCATTTAAAGCATTTTAAAAGCACATAAAAAACACTTTAAGTGTTTAAATCCTGGTGACTAAAGCACTAAAAAATGCACTGTAAATATTTGCTGGCTTTGGAGTTAAGAAATATGCCAGTTTAGTTCAACTGTGAAGAATGCCATGTTAATGTAATTACTATATTTATTTCTGATATTGGGTGGCGGAGGTCCATATGCTCCCGCCCTGTTCAACTGAAACATCAGGAAAGGCAATTTCAGGAATTGAAACCTCAAGAGAAAATTGGCTGTCTGTGCTTTGCCCTTTCTTGCTTTCCTTTTCCTGACTCTTAAGTACAGCTATCCAAGTCCTTATAAGATGTGTGCTGAGCTGCCGCCTACATAGGGATTTAAGCCATGGTGGAGTAAGTTGGTAGGCTTATGATTGTGAGGAGGTTTTACAGAGACACCTGTAGTAGTTCCCTCTTGTAATTGTGCAGTTCCTCATCCCTCTGCCTGCTATTAGTGCCCTGTGGCAGAGGTGGCTGAACTAGACATACGTCTGCATTTTGCAGGGCTCTACAGTTCTTTCATGTATGAACAGGAATGGGCTGCAGTGACAGTGGCTCAGGAGCAAACATTCAGCTTTGTTTATGGCAGAGGGAGGAAGGCAGGAATTCGCCTCCGGGCACAGGGTGAGCACATACACAAGGATCTTCAGCTGCTGTGTGAGTTTAGTGGTAATCTGCATCCGAGGATATTTTCTGCCCAAGTACTATTGCGCTCATGAGGCTTAACAGATTGCGGCTTCTGTGCCAAGCTTATCTCTATAGGTAGCTTTTTTCTTTAACTTTTTCTTCTTTAAAGTTTTCCCAGATGAATCATAAACTCTCAGTGGTTTTTTTTTTTTCCCCCAGTGCTCTCTGTAGGGATAGAATAACTGATCCTTGCATAATGCAAATATGATGTCTCCCGTAAAAGTGGCACAGACATCCAGCAGCTTGGGAGGAACAACAAAAATAGAAACATAACTGATTTGTAGCAGTTGTCTTTGAGGCCTTGTAGGGTAACAGAGTTAAGCCTTTCCTTACTCTATCCATTTAAACGCCCAGCAACTAAGCAGGGATTTTCTGTGTAGCTCCGTAACTGTTTCCAGGTTCCGTTAAAAAGTTTGGTGAAAACCAAGGGCTGGTTCCCCAAACCCACGCACTGGTATGTTAGTGCTAAAGCACAGTGAGGAGGCTGACACGGTACAGAATTGGACCTTAAGGCTGTTATTTCAGGTTCTCTGACATAGAACCATCCCAGCTGGGCTTTATACCTTTAAGTTTTATTTGCAGTCATTGAAGATCGAAATTTAGCATCTGAGAAGGGTGTAAATCACTGTATTTTCTAGAATTTTAATTACAGGGCTGCCTGTGACAATTGAGAAACTTGGATTTGTCAGACTTATGAGATAGGGTAGCAGTTTTAGGCTTGTGTATCACTTTACCTGTCTCATTTCCTCTTGGAGGGAGATTGGTTAAATATCATCTCAGAACTGTCTATTGCAGTTTTTTAAATGTTTCACCTTTTTATTACTAATTTGTTTCCTTGTAGTCTTATGATGTTTGCTGATCTGGAAAGCTAGATTTTCAGGAAGGGCCAGATATCTGTTTAGTATAAATTCTTACAAAATTCTTAAGGCTGTTGTTAAACTAACTTGAAAATGATTTGATTTTTCAGGATTTAATTACTCTTTCTTGAAGGTTGTAGGGGATTCTTTCTCTTTTTTGTGTTTTTTTTTGTTTTGTTTTTTTTTTTTTTTTTTCTTTTACGGCAGACTTACTATTCAATCTAGATGATGTTAACTTAATGAAAAGTTAAATATTAACTGTAGCCTCTTTGATCTTACTCAAAGACTGTGTTCTGTAAGAAAGCTGTGCATCTTCAGTGTCCTTCCAGGACTAGCTGGAAAGTTCATAATTTACTTTAAATGGGAAATATTATTTGTAGTTCTTTGTGTGAATGAATTTTCTGTCAGTCTGTATCATCCTGAAGATGAATGTAGTAGGTCTGAAAACTGTAAAGAAACTTCTGGAAGTGAGAGTAGCTGCATGTTTTTTGTAACTGAAAATACCTTTAGCAGTGGTTTTTAAATTGAGTGTTAATGCCAGAATGATTTGTTCGAAATAATCTGAATTATTTTGTAGAGGGATAAGTAGAAAGATCATATTCTGTTATCTCAGCCATCCCAGTAGAAAAAAGCAAGAGGTGCACTGGGGGTTGAGGGAGGGAGGTAGTGTGTTATGAATATGCTCCTAGAGAAATGAAACTATTGTAGAACCGGGGAATAACACTTCAAATGAAGGGGGGAAAAAAGGGAAATGAAGCTAAAAATCGGTAATGCTCCCTGTGAAACACAAATTAATGACTTATAAAGTGTTATTTCTTTGTCATTTAAAAGCAAACTTTTTGAAGTTAAATATTGCTCTTCTAAGATATGTACAGCAATGTCTTCAGTCATGAAACATCCCCTTACCTTTTCAGTCTGTAGAGGTGAAGCAAAAACAACGTTGTGTGAATCATATTACTTTTTTTTTTGGTCTTGCATATCAGTGTTTGCCACAGGCCAGATCTCTGGCAGTTACTGAAGCAGCAGTTATCATGCATATGGCACTTACTTTATGTACATTGTTTAAAATAGTTGCCAACAGTGTCTCTGGGCAGCTCCTAGAAAATGGCATGATGTTACTTGAACTAAAGCAAAGCTGTGCAAATAGCCTTTGCATACACATTTGTGGTAAATGTATTGATCCTACTATGGATAATGATCCTTTTAGAAATATTTTTATTAAATACCTAATTCTACAAATAAAGACAAGTTTCTTTATCTGTACTATCTACAGTGCGATAGTTTTTGATCTCTTACATTGCTTGGGTCCTCTAGCTAATAAAAAGCTAAATGCAAATCTTACCTGTTGTGTGACTGGGCTTACTGTACATGTACTGAATATTCCATCTAAAAGGTGTGTGTTGAAGTGCTGGATGGACTTTGCTTGTACAGGTCGAGTGCGCTATGGATGAATGGTACCGCAAATGGACAGTCTAATATGTCCTGGAGCAGCTGGGCTTATGGCGCATGGATCTTGTAACGTGTTGGTCTATTTGCAGCCTCGAGTCTGCTGACTTAGGTCACTGAAGCAGCTTTAGCAATTTGCTTCTAGCCATCCTCTTTACTAAGAGTTTTTCATACCTGAGCAGGAAGCATGGTGCGGACTGCGCACTTGGATTAATTGTTTTAGTAGAGTACAGACACCTTGCGTCTGCAGATTGAGCACTTCTGCTTTACTGCATCTACAGTCCAATTCTTGTCGTGTTCTTTTAAGAGCTTACTGATACCAGTGTGCTTATTTGTGCATACCTCACCTTGACTCTTGAGAAAGTATCAGAGACAGACTTTATAGTAGTCTGCTCCCTTTAGGAGTGAAATTGATCCAGAATCAAAAGGTATGCAAATACTGGGATCAGTATATAAGCTATTGGAATTGTGTAATGTTTGGCCTATTAATAAAAGTGTACACAAATCCTCAATTTCATATTTTATTTTTGGATTTTTTCTTACATGAACCAGCTCCAGATCAAAGCTATTTGCTTATATTTAAATGCATGTGCTTTATTTTCCATTTTATCTAAAATAGTAAAATATTAAATCTCATGGAAGACTTCTCTTATAAGTACTCAAAGTGATAGGTATTTTTAGTGGTCATACTTGTTGCTCTCAGTTTTAGACACAGTGCACTTTCCAGAAGACTGTTTCATTTTCCTCTCTGAGAATGAGGAACTGGAAAAAATCCATGCTGTAAATGACATTTTTCCAACACAGTTCTAGAAATACAAGATGGTGATATCTTGTAACTCTGCACGATGAGTTGTGTTGGTTTTTTCTCAATGAATTAGCCTTGTCTCTGCCTTGTCCAAGGTTCAGAGGCTTGTGGTCCATAGTTTTGTTTTCCTGCTTCTACTATTCTTGTTTTGATTAAAAATAAAAGGTTGCATTTTAAACTTTGTGGTTTATACCGAAATCTTCTGTTTATTCTATTTGGTAGGTTGTTCCATTAACTCATTTCAAAGGGAAACCAAAACTCAAAAAGTCTGATACGGCAGTCATTGTTATCCATACACAGTTGGTTATAAAAGCAGTTAAATTGAGCTGTGAGGAAGACGAAATGTTATAAAGCTTGTGCACAGCCGTACAATAACTCTTACGGCACTGATGATTGTATGATAGGTCTAAGATACTCAGATGCCATGGTGGAAGGCCATGTAACTTGCTTGGCCAAACATCTCAATGTCATAAATTAATGCGAATTTTGAAAAATATTTCCTAATAATCATTTAATTTTGAAACACTACAGAACTACTGACAACTTCTCTGTTTGTTGAAAGCCTTCTTAACAGGACTCCAGAAGGTAGAACATGGAGATTAATATTTCTGTAGGTTTTAGTATATCTCCTGGGGTTTCTGGGATGATTGTTTTTTAATAAATTTCTGACACTAATAACTTAAAGAATAAAAACTGAGGGGGGGGGAAGGGCAACTACAAAGAATCCAAAGTGTATTTTAAAAAGTCATTATTTTTGAGGTGCTGAGAGAGTTGGCTCGTGATTTTGGAATGCACACTGTTAACAACGATTCTTTTGAAGAAGTCTCTGTAGCCCAGTGTTAAAGGCAGTCAGAGACCAACCATAACTAATACAGTCTTTCAAATTTAGTGGTGAAATTCATCAGCCAGTTCCAAAATCTGACCTTTATATCCTACTCTTAACAAAATACAAGCTCTGTTATATCTTATTTAGTAAGAGGGAAAAGGAATGCCTGAAGTATAACTTTGAGTGTATTCATAAAAGGAGTGTTGAAAAGGAATATGAGGTAATACTACCTACTACATAGGCAGTACTACCTGAAACAGGCTTATGAAAGAAAGCTTGATGCAAAGTCCCAAAGAGTTACTTTGTGGATGCGTGTTCTGTACCCTGTTTGGGAAGAAAAAAGTACTATTTGGATATAGGTAGCAATTTAGTATCTTATTATAGAAAAATATTTTTTGCTTGGGGAAATTTGGATTATTTTTAGTCTGTGAAAACTGAATGACATTACCAGTCTCTCTCTTAATAAAAATTCGTCTCCTGAGTGACAGCAGCTGGTGCTTGAACCAGCCTAATGCAGTGACAGGCTTGTCCCACTCTTTCTCAAGTATCCTTCTGCTGCTGTGTTAGACCTGTCGTGTAGAACCACTTAGTTTTACACCAGCTGGTTTATGTTACCTCTCTGTTAGTGATAATTATTTTGTCATTTTGGGCTGGAGGATATAGATTAAAAAAGCCCCAAACAAACAAAACCAAAACCACAAATAAACCCCAAACCTTAAAAGTATTTGATGTACACTGTTCTTAAGTCTTTGCTGCAACTTCAGATAATTCTAATTTATCTGAGGACAGAGGTATTATTTTCCCCTCATGGCTTGTTTACTCCTAGTACAGTATAGGCAGCAGTTTTGAAACTGTGGATTTTTAAAAAATCACCTTAAAACAGGTTTAGGTAATCAGTCTATCTTGGATCCACATGATTTTTTGATTCATCTGTGTGGTGTGGGTCAAGTTATAATTTAAGTAGAGCTAATTAAACTGCTGTTGGCAGCCACTGCTACAATAATCTCAGCATCCAGTTCTCTCAATTTCTGTTACTTGACCCAAGGATAGTGTTTCACATGTAATTTGGTGGCAGTTACGAAAACAAGCATTACTTTCTCCATATCATTTCTTCCTGTGAGTATGTAGAAATCTTTCTGAAATTTTTGAATTGTCTAATAAAATTTTGAGACACTTTCAGGTGTGTTTTTGATCTGTGTAAAGATGACACCTCAAGCTGACAGAGAGCCGCCACTTTTTGGTTGTATCTGGTAGTGTGGACAAGGTAAAGGAAGTTTATCTCAAACTGCTTTACCGGGTTCTGAAGATAGCAAAGGCTATTGGTAGAGTATCTTGCTTTATCCCAAAAGAATGGCATTAAAGCCTTAGTGCTACCTGAGGCAGTGTTGGATTGCATCCCTAGGAATCCACAACCATCACTTCTCAGAGACTTTCCATTGTGCCATTTGAGATTATGCTGGACAGAGTAAACTATCAGAAATACCAAAATTGTGTCAAGTCCTTTAGAAGACACTAAGAAAAAAACCCAAACCAAACAAGCCCCAAACAGCTCAAGCCCTTTAAAAAACAGTAAGGGAAAAAACACCACCAACCAAACTCCAAAGACCTAGTAGAATCATAAAAGGATTGGGGTTGGAAGGGGCCGTAAAGCGAGTCTAGTTCCAGCCTCCTGCAAGAGCAGGGACACCTTCACTTCACCAGCTTGCTCAGAACTTCGTCCAGCCTGGCCTTGAACACTTCTGGTGGTGAGACATGCAGAACTGCTACTGGCTGTAGGTGTCAGACCTAAATTGGCTGTAGTTCTCTTGCAGACATCCGCCCTGGGACTACTTAGAGCCTTCCTGCCCTCCATTCTGGTTTTGTTTTTCACATTTGTGATTTTCCTTCTCTTCCCCCCTCTTTTGATTTTGCTGGTCTTTTAGCGTAGAAGGCTTGTTTGGCTTTTGGCACTGTGCAGAGCAACGCTGGACAGTTTATTTAATTCATCACGATTCTAACAGATCGGTTGGAAGTTTATTTAAAACTCGGTAAAGCACAAACAGCCTTTTATAGCCCCTTCTTGTTGTAGTTGCAAGGAGTCGCTTCGTTCGGCTGCCAAGGGCTGGGTAGCTCCGTCGCTGTGCCTGTGCGGGCTGGGAGCATCCCTCGGGAGGAGCGTGGGTACACCCCGGAGGCGGGAACACGCTGAGCCCCCGCGGCGCGCCGGGGGGGCCCCTGCGGCGGGGCCGCCCCGAGGCGGGGCCCGGCGGGCGAGGAGGGGTCGGTCCCGGCCG
>VZTE01003533.1:768966-794200 GCA_013397775.1 Eulacestoma nigropectus
TTTTTCCCCGTTTTGCATGCTGCCGTGTGAAATTGCCCTTTAAAACCCAGGATTTTTGTGGTCCTGTGTGCTGGTGCAACTTGGCATAGCCAGTCTGACAGCTATCTGCTTCTTAGCTATCATGTAAGATTTTGTATGTATATATTTATTATTTTATTTTCTTAGGCTGCAGTTGTTTCAGTCTGGTAAAGTTCTTTGCACCCTTTGCTGTCCAAGAGAAGGGGACAAGTAGATGCTCATCTCTGTGGAGTTACCAGATGCTGACACTATGTCTTAGTTCTGTCAAGCTCCAAATGCTCCTTTGAAGCAAATCACCCTTGGACAGTGTATTTTACGGGGGAGGGGCATTATTTCTGTGCCTCAAACCTATTATTATGCCTACAAAAGCTGCCCACTTTGATCTTCTGAATTGTCTGAAAGGAGAGTTTCTAGGAGGATTCCTTGTCTGAATTGAACCAGCGAAGCAAGGATGCTGCTCTTGGTTCAGACAACCCGTCTGTCCTCACATCACCCCTTCACACATGCTTCAATGCAGGGTCTCAGGCCCGGAGCTGCCTCGCACTTTGTAGAAGGCTTTGCTAATGTAAGCACAGCAACTTCATGACAGGACGCCAGGAGGTGATAAAGATGACGTAACTGAACGTCAGCTGAGTATTTTGTATGTCTTAAGTTTCTTGTATTTGTAAAAATGAAAAAAGTTAAAATGTGGAGGTAGCTGGTATCTCAGCGTTACGTTTCATTAGTTGCTGCTTGAGATGTTCTGGGATGCACAGTTTCCACCCACCATCCACTTCATCAAAATACCTCCATTAGGATTTTTACCCCAATACAGTAGTATATATTCACCCATCTGTCTTGTTTGAAGTAAATAGTAGCAAGTTATTTATTGTACAGTGTATTAATCAGTGCTAGGAGAGTATGCAGATCCTTAGTTTGTCCTAATAGCTCATTCAGACCTGATTTTCTTTTTGTATTAACTGCTGTAATTCATGTTTTGGACTGATAACTTCTAGGCTATTGTCTTATAAGTTAAGTGATGCATGTTTCAGAGCGGGGTATCCTTATAGGTTTTGCTTTTTAGTTTGTTTTGTTTGTGTTTTGCAGATTAACGGTACCTGTTCCAAATTATACCTTGTAGTTGTACTTGGTAGTTATTAACATTCTTGCTGCAATAGACATAACCGGAAGGATTTTTCTAGTATTTTATAGTAGAAGTTGAAGCTGCCGTGTGAAAGTGATTAAAAATCCTTAATGTTTATTCACGTATATTTTTTCCAAACTAAAGTAAATCAAAGGATACAATCAGTTACAGTAAATTCAGTCTGCAACTAGATATATAATTGTATAGATAAGGAGATAAATTGCAGCTTCTAGACTAGATAATTGTCAGCTGTAACAAGGTAGAGTAATAATAATAACAAGATAGAGAGTAATAATAATAAAAGGAGTGTCTGAGAAGAGGTTATATATGATGCTATGTTTTCTCCTTTATGCCCTCTGTTATGTAAGCACAATGAAGTAAGATCTTCCTGACTTCTTCATCAGGAAGTGGCACTTGGATCATCTACCAACAAACCAATTTTCTGTGTGCTCCAGTGAGATATCTGGGTTTTATTTCACTTTTCCAGGATTGTGACTCCATTTGTGAAAATAGTTGTGATTCCAGCATGCCTGCACATCTACTCTGTGAGCGTGCAAGAGTCTCATTCTGATGGCGTGCTGTGCAGACTGGCCGGGAGCAGAGCCCTCTGTGCAGCCTGTACCGGCTCCAAGCATTGTGATTCACATGTATACCTTAGTGAGTTGAGCTGAAGTGGGCAAGCCGTTTGCTTTGTTCCTAAAACATTTTCTAATCAAGTGATGCAGTATGTGCAGAGCAAAGAATTACACAATATTTATGCTGAAGATGTGTTTGGAAATTCAGTAAACATTCATATGCTAAGAATTACTTGAGAAAAGTTTTTGCTGTGTTTTCATAAATTTTTTAGTGCAAATGCTACTTTTTATGGTTTATATCATAACTTAAAATTTTTATATGCTGAAGGTTGTCAGAAAAGGAGTGGGTATGCTTGCATGCATTTCCATGTACATAAAAATAAGCATCTGCAGAGAGCGTTTAAGTGCGTAGCAGAAAGGCAACAAAGCTCCATGGGTCTGGTTAAGGGCTTGCTTAGCTGGCATAATGTTGCAGTGCTGGCTAAGGTTTTATTGTAGTTGGTCTTTTTTCTTTCAGTAACAACAATGAAGTGACATTCATACGGCCTAGTTTCAGAATGCTGTCTCTGTGCCAAAAATTTTAGGCATTACTTCTTTTTAAATGGTGTCAGGAATGTTCTTTTAATCCAGCAGTGAAGTGAGGATGTTCCTGCATAAGAACTATTTGCTTACTGAAGTTGTGAATGTAATGGGGGCTTTATACTGGCTTGTCCTGAGGTTGCTTGGTTCCATAGTATTTAAGGAATCTTAGTTGTGATGATGTATCTCAATGTTCTTGGATTCTGTTGTTTAGCCCATTTGCAGTTTCAGTATGATGTCTGTCTAACCGTTCTTCCGAGTTTCTAAATTGTAGGAAAAATATTAATTTTGATTGTTATTTATGTTGCTTGATGTAAGAAAGCTCTTATATTTTGTCCACAAAAACCTTAATTTAAGGTTAAGGAGTTTTGGATGCCATGAGAATTGCGTTTAGTAATGCAATATGTGGGTTCAAAAACCAAATGTAGTGCTGCTTACAGTGAAAAGCGTTATGTAATAAATACCTTTCTGTAAGACATGACACAAGTTTTAGTGAAAACTAGGCATGTATTTCTGGGGCTTACAGTCTGGACAGGAACAGTGGCTTTCCAGTAAACACAAGTACAATCCATTACTTCTTTATTAAAAGGTTTTCTGTGTTTCCAATATATACTGTATTAATAGTCATGTCCTGTTTGGAAATTCAGAATTATTTCTGGATTTCTTAATTTTTTTAAATAGGTTGTATAGTCTTTCTAAAACCTATCACACAGCTTTCTGTTTCTGTGCTGCAGTTGTGCTGTGTCTATCTGGTAGACAGAAGGGACTAAACAGAAGGATACTCCTGTGTGTGGGTGCTGCTCTGTCCTTGAATTCATCCCTATCTTCTTCTGGTAAATCAGTTTTGACGATGCTTCGTGAGGTTTTTCATACCACCTTGCTCAGCTTGATTCAGAAGTCATGCATGTATATCAAGAACTTAGGCTGGTTAAGAGAACAGGGCTGCGCTTTAACAACGTGCCCACCAAAGCTGCATTGAGGCCGTTGCCCTTGGCCTCTTTTTGATAAGGGTTTGTGACAGTGATTTTCAAAGTTACTTAGACTTGTGAGCCTGGGAACAAAGTCCTGCCAGGAGAGCGAGCTGTATCTGCCTGTACAGCAGTTGGTTTGGAAACTGTGTTAAAAAATTAGAAAGAAATGGAGCAACTTTAAAAGCAAGTGAATTATTGGAGCTATGGCTGCCAGGTGCTGACAAGCACGTGACAGCTGGGGAGCTGCCTGGCAGATACTTTTGAATCATTCTTTCTGTGAATGAAAAAAAGCACTTGGAGTTTGCTTTTTAAGATTCACCTACCTTCCCATAGGATTAGTTTGACTGAAGATTACTTCTTCCTTTGCCACCCAGAAATGAACGCTTGGCTCTCAAGAGAGGTTCTGCTCTGCTGATACAATATTTAGCAAAGTAGATGTAATGGGTTCATTTTTATCTTGTGACTTTTTTGTTTGAGGACAGCATTGAAGCTGTAATTTAAGTAAGAAAGGTCACGATACAGTGACATGGTAGGAATGTATATGAAAAAGGACCATAGGAAGAGTTCTGGGAAAACGAATGTGTTCTTGACAGTCTTGTTCTTTAGGAGAAGATGGGTGAGGTGGAGTATATGTGGAAGCGTGCATGGCTTTTTAGCAAAATCACAGGTTTGCTGCTTCTGTGGCAATGTGCTAGTGGATTATACTTTTAAAGAGTGATAAAAGCACAAGTTTTTAGCATGTTAGGAATCATTATTGTATGATAAATTTCAGCTTGTTTTCCCATTAACTGTTAAACTGCAAAGAAAAATAAATCCTCAGGATAAAATTGGTCTGAGGCGTTACATGATTGCTTCTCCTCGAGACTGTCCTTTGGGCTAAGAGTCATTAGTGGCACTGTGGTGCTCTAGAGAATTTTCATACAGCTTTTATATTCCAGTGGAAAAATCAGTATTACTTCACAATTTAGAGAAATCTTATTTTCATGAGATACTATTTTTGGTGCCTCTAAAACAATAATAGTTATTTAATAAGTACAATATTGAAGTAGGATGTTAACTTTATTTCTCTAGTGTTAAGCATCCCAAACAGTGATATGCTCAGTCTTTTTTGTAGGAAACTTTTTCTTTATTGTAACCTTGACTTCGAAGGATCATGTCAGTTAGTAGCGTTGCTTTGTATGCTGAAACCTGACAGGCTCTTTCTAGAGAATGTAACAATTTTTTTTATGACTGTATCTTCCAAAATTGTTTTGACATATTGAAAAGTATGTTTTTAAATTAAAAATGAATCTAAATATGTTAAGGTTTGAAAAAGCTACTAAATTCTGCTTTTTTGAAAAAAAAGCATCTGAGTGTACCTTGTGTTAGTAAATGTAGTTACAGGTCTCTGTACTGCCCAAGCAGCAATTTTTTTCCTGTAGAAGGGACACATGATGACTTTTCCATAGTCTTTCAGTTGTCATGGGAAAAGGAAGTTTCTGTCAGTAGTTAATCACCCAATACAATGTGATTGTATCAATGTATTAATGTATTGTGGAGTGTAACCTCCATGTTTGGCTCTGTTAATGAACTTACATGGCCTTTGATGATGGCCTCTTGTGCAGTACATCTTGAGTCACATAATGAGTCATTGCATTTCCTGATACGTGGTGTTTTGGCATATATTCCATTAAATGAGGTGCTAGTAACGTTCTGTGTAGTAAAGTTTGGTATGTAAAGAGAAGATTGGGTGGGGGTTTTTTTCCCTTCTTTCTTTGTTCCTGGGTAAATTTGGAATAACAAGGTCTATAAGTGGATGTAGGCTGGAAGAAGATAACAAGGCTCTAAGTATAACATCCAAACTAGTCAAAGCCAAGTACCACCCTGAAGCTGAAGAATACCCAGCATACATAAGTGAATGATCTCAAGGGAAGGAGGGTGGATGTTGAGGTTCGTGTAAAAGAATGTTCAGGATCACCTGCCTAGCAGTGAGAGGCCGACTGCCTCTCTTGGTGGGCATGTATGGATGTCTCAGCTCAGCTGGATCATTGAGTCTTGCTCTCCTGTCTTTTGCATAGAAGCCTTTTTATATTTGCTCGTTTTTCTTCTGTATGACTGAAGGGGGGGAGGGGGGAGGTGGGGTTTGGGTGTTTTGGGATTGGTCTAGCTTCCATTATTGCTAAGCGTTCGTACCTACATGTATACTTTTTTGCTTGCCATACCTGTTTGATGCCAGCAGTCTGTACTGTAAGACCTTCCATGTAAATTGGGCATTAGAGTGTGGATGCTTGTTAGGGAAGTGTATGTATCCAGATTTTTACCAGTCATAATTAGCTATAGATTTTACGGTGTTTTGGGCCTTGCTTTGGACTTCTCTGCACGTAAATATAGAAATGATTGAACTGTTATTTAAAACTAAATTTTTTTGAGTATTGTTTTGTGTGAAGTTCTTTTTATTATTTTTTTAATAAAATGCTTGTGTTGTAGGAAGTACATTATATGTTGGGATATGCATTATTTTTCTTCATCAGGCATAGATATGCTAGAATGAGCTTCCCTTTGGGACATTCTTTCTATGAAAGTAATAGATCTTTTGCTAAACCCATAACTAGGTTCTGTAATGATACAAATTGCAGAACAGAATGCTGTTGAGAGGAGAAAGTGCACCAAATGCAAACCACTCTGTCAGCTACTGTTGCTGGAATAAACTGCATGCTCTGCATGGACTTCAGGAAAGCTCCAGATAAACCAATTGCAACAAGCCATATCAAATACCCCATTTCTGCTGACTTTTTTTTTTTTTTTTTTTTACACTCTAGCTCTGGTGCTTTTGTATTTGAAGGGGAAAAGTTTAGACATTAGGGGTTTAATAGCATTTAAGAGATAACTGACACAATGACATTTATTTATTTAGAAAGGTGATTGCCAACTTTTGTTTGCTATATTATATCCTGTGTACATGTAGCTAGAGGTTTTCCCCTCTACAGAAATAAATATTCTTCCTCATTCTTATACAAAGAGTAATGATGCTAGTCAAAGGGAGCTGTTTGGTACAGTGCAAAGTTCTGTTAGGTACAGTGCAAAATAAAGGATTAGTCTAAACTTAAAGAGGAAAAGGCCCTTCTAAATCAGAAAGAACACTTGGAACCTAAAAGAAACTGGGCCATGCTACTGTAAATAAGAATTAAGTTTTTGAACTCTTAACATTCCCAGTTGCCTGTGTGAATGTCACAAGCAAAAGTTTATATTAATAAGTCTGGTGGAAACTACATTCTGTGAGAGATTTCAGGAGAGTTAAATGAAATATGATTTGTATAATAGACTACCAAGCTGCAATAACAAGATTAATTATTGGAACATTAAGGTACAGAAAGAAATAAACTTTTTATCATTGAGTTTGCATTGATAGCTCTCATTAGACAAATCCAGGAGTATCTTACAGACTGATCTAGAAGTACTTAAAATACAGTGAAAAAAGCATGATGTGGAAAATGTTTCTATACAGTTACAGAATTACATGGTTTATGATTCTTTAATTAATTTTCATCAGAATTTAAGCTTGATGCCGTAAGTAGGCATAGTTAGAAAAAACAAGAAAAGCACTATGTGTAGGACAGATTTTACTCAGTTCAGAACAAGTTCTACTAATGAATATATATGTATATATATTTTTAATGCTTTCAAAGTAGTAGTAGAAAACAACAGGCATATAAAACATTTTCCTCATTCTTTGCCTTTTCTCATTCTTCTCCTAAGAATCAAGAACTTGAAAATCCAAAGGAAAGAAATAGTACTTTTTGTCAGATATATGTAGCCTCAGAAACAGACCACTAAGAGTTTAAAAAACCAACCATTTTAATCTTCAAAAATAAAAATTTTAATTTAAAATATTAATATTTATAGGTTTGTTGCTCAAGAATTTGTTTAAGTTCTAGAAGCAATTAATTTTTTAAAAACATCTTTAAGCATGGGAGGTATAAATAACTCCTGCTTCTGCCCATCAGGCACAGCTGGCATGTGATTTGGGGATATTTTCAACTTTAATTTTTGAAGTTTTCTTTGCAGGCAACTGGTACAGACAAGAATGGTGGTCTAGGAGGATGTATGAATGCCTTAAGCACTTGCAAATCAGTGCTAACTAATTAATGGTTATTTGAAAGAATTGTTAAATTCACAGCGCTATCAGACCCTGGGGGTTGTTCATTTTCTTCGTTTTGCTTCTTTTATTCATTGTCCCTGTTCGCTTCCTTTGCTGCTGAACTAGAACTGAAGATCTTCAGGTTAGGAACAATGATGTTTGCAAGGGTGCCAGGGTCAGTGATCAGTAACAACTCAGCAGCTCTTAATGTAACCCGTGATTGGCTTAGAAAATCGCATGTCTGACATCTCAGTGGACACCTGCCTCATTTTTCTCTCTAACATCTTGCTTTCTGCTGGCTGTCAGCAGGACATAGCAGCTGGGCCAAATATCACCAGATTTTTACTGTTCTTTCAGCTACAAATGAGGTCTTGTCCTGAAAAAAGGCTGGCAACTGGCACTTCGTTTTTATGACAGCAAAGTGGAGAAAGGAGGAAGCTAACCCAGGGGTACTGAAGCTTGGCTGAGAAGTTCAAAGTTTTTTAGATAACTGTTTGAACACTGTGTTCAGAAACCCATGATGGACTAAGCCAGAGATATCAAGGTGGAATCATACATTGTTCTGCTTGTAGGGGTATTTTTGTCTTTGAACCTCTCTCTCTTCAGAAAGTACCTGGGTAGGAAAAAAGGAAGGAGGAACCCAAAACCTAGAAATAACCTAGCAGAAGTGCATGAATGGGAAAGATTTTGCAGTCTTTTTCTCTTACTTTTTTCCTTCTTAAATAATGATTAAAAAAACCCCCGACAGAGTACTTCAAGTTATAGTTTTTCTTCCATAGGAAAAATAAAAAGTTTGTCACTAATTCTGAAAGAACTGCCTTAAGAAAACTATGGGCAAACTCAGGTTTCACAAATATGGCAAAAGGTGACTGAAAGGAAAGTGATTTCACTGTTAAAAGTTTTCCTAGTATCTATCACTGTAGTATTGTTCAAAGGTTTATTTGAATAATTTGTACTTACGTATTTATTTTTAATTTATAGTTCATTCCTATCTTTTATGGCCACATTATCCCTAAAGACATTACTGTAACTGGAAAACTGGAGTGCTCATCTCAGAGAAGACAAGGAAAACAAGAATATGTTTAATCAAACAGGGGAGAGGATGTCAGGACAGAGCCTGGGAGGTCCTTAGGGAGAGCACAGGCATTGGTTCTATATTATTTGAAGCAAATTGTAGGATTTCACTATCTAAAATGTGGTAAAGGATGTGAATTATGCTACCACTGAGCACGAAAACTTTTTGAAGCGTATTGAGCTGAAGTTCAGCATCACTAAAATTCAATCTTGCTGTGCCAAGCTGGTGTCTTCCTCTAGATGCAAGTTTTTAAAAAAAAAAAAAAAATTAGTATGCACTGCACTTCTTATTCTAAAAACCTGAAATGAGGAAGTACTGTGTCCTTGGTTAACTTTAATTTAGATACTCTTTTTTTAACATATATTCTTGCACATTTATAGTTGTTTTCCCAAGCTTTTGTATCTCTTCTCTGTTTGCTTACTTCTGCTGAGACCATCTACCTAATGGTGCTGAGAAAAATGATGTTAAGTCCTTGAGAATTATTTGCAGTTTTAAGACTGAGATTGCTAAGACTGACTGCCAGAAAGTGAGTGTGAATATTGGATAGTTTTAGCTATTTGGGAGCTGAGAGAGGTGACAGAGACCCTTGAGGTGCAGCTGTGCCATCCTAACACGATTAAAACATCTTGGTGTTTTATGGTGGTGGTAATATGTGACCACACAAACTTAAATACCACATCCGTAGGGAAAAAGATGAGAGATGAGCTCTGGATGTGAAACTCGCATTTCCAGGTCACTGGCTGAGAGTGTAGCTTGGCAGAGGCCAGAGCTTGTTATCGTTTCATGGTTTGCGTTTGGTCTCCTTCCAGGGGTCAGGACTGGAGCACTCCCTGCTTTGAGGCCCTAACCCCCAACTGAGCTGCACAGTCCCACCATGGCCAAACTGCATCTCTACTTGTTTCCCCCGGAAGTTGTTCAGTTGTTCATCTCACCTGTGTCTTATCACTGTACAATGATTAATGAGGTAATGTTTTATTAGAATACATACAGAATTTGCCTGTGTAACCTCGATATACTGAGGGAGCTTGAGGTCCAAAACCTTGACCAGAGAGGCTGAGATTTCCAGGGTTAAGTGGGAGTAACTGGGCAATGCATAGTATCAGTTCTGTTAATAGTATACCTGAGCAAGAATGAAGTGAATACTGCTCCATTTTAAAAATAATGCTGCCAATATATTTATAGATTGCAACTTGGGAGATGGCAGCATTGACTACCTGTCTGTACTAATTCTGGTTGGAAACCTAAGTGACCTTATTTTTTTTTTTTTTTCATCATGTAGCAGTAGTAAGGAGCCCTACAGATTATCAGACCATTATTTATTTTGTGATATTCTTTACTAGGATATTTCATCCTCTCTTTCTATAGAGGGATGAACATTAGAGAATTTTTAATGCAGAATCTTAATAGTTTCTTATATTTTTTCCCTGTATATTTTTCGTTCTTAAATTTGTGGTGAACTGTGTAGTCTTCTAAATATCATGCAAGCACTGCTGTCATTAATGGCTAGCAATAGTTGGTGTCAGCACATGCAGTTAGATGCTTAGTTACTTTTTGAGCCTCAAAACCTCATAGTATTTGAGTGACTGTGGTTCTGAACACGGTTGTCTATGACACAGTTGTCTCACCTCCTTACAGGCTGCTCTCTTTAAAATATAGTTTTGTGTATAAACATGTTTTTATCCCTGTCCATCAGCATGGAAGAGTTCAGAATAGATTTTACGGTACTTCATTTTGTAGGCCAGCATTTCTGTTACTTTGCTGATAGACTCGATATTTACCATGTTTCCTACAGAAATATGAAACCTACTATTTAATTTTTACCACGAAATGGTGTAGGAAATACTATTGCAACATTGTATAAACCATGTAGCAGATGTAAATGCGAGACCTTATAAGAGGGAAAGCAGATGTTTGAAATATGAACTGAGGGGAGCGAAGTGTATGTGTCCAAGAGGTCCTCCCAGCAGCCAGGCGCTGGGACGGGGGTGCTCAGGGTGTCTGTCCAGCAAAAAGGCACCACAATGCTTGTGTCAAGGTTTTAAATATGTAATCTACAGTCATGGTAGGGGAGCCAGGAATGCCAGATGTAACATTCTCCACATGCCCTGGGCTCCTTTTCAGTTGGCCGCAGATTTTGGAGCTGTTTTTTTGGGGTTGTCACTGTTCAATGTGCCCACCCTGTCCCACTTATGTGGGTCATTACTTGGTTCTTTGTCTCCAGATCTGGGTGTGTTGTGAAACTGCAGGTGGGTGCAGCGGGTCTCTGTACCTGCTCAGCCAGGTGTTGTTCATGCAGGCCATGCTGAGAGCCCCACTTTCCCTAGTGCCTCCACGGCCAGAACTTCCCATTCATACCAGTCTCAGCCTCTCAGTTAAGAGTTCTCTGCAATGGTTTTTAGAGCTTAGAATGTATTGAAACCAGATAAAGGTTCCTACTATGGGGAGAGAGCAAACTCTTTTTGAAGTAAATTAGAGTCAGATAAAAAGTTAAAATGAAAGTTGAGGAACGTAGGAGAAAAAAAGGTTTTTCTTTTTCCTTATAATACCAATACACACCGCTTGAATCTTTTAAATGACCAATTTAGCCATGTATTTTGAAGTTCCATGGACAAGTATATGACAACCTATTTTTGTTTCAGATGTGTCTAGTCTCCTCCCATGAAACTGACAAAGAAGCTGTTAACTCTGAAACCTTGGTGTGTTTATGGTGGCTAAGAATAGCTCTGCATGGCACTGAGTATTGTCTTCTTACAGAAGTCATGTTTGAGTGCTGCCTATGTGCATGCTTGGTGGGATTTTTTTGCCAGGTTTGTGCTGTGCCCTTGTGCTTCATCTGAGGACTTAAAGCCCTGAAGGCTGTCATCTGTTTCCCTAAGGAGAATTGCACAACTTGGGATTCTTGCTAATTTAGTTTCCTTTTGTTTGCAGTAAGCATAGATAAATTTAGTCAGAAGGTCTGATTCGAAATACAAGTGTCTCATGCTTATTCTTAAAAATAAGTATTGCTAGCTAGGGTCTCACATGAACTCAGCACTACTCAGCACCTTTTGCTGTTAAAAGACTTAAAAAGCACTGAGAAACCTCAAAAAACAGTACCCACACTAACCCACACATGCAAAGCACATTTGGATGATGTAGTGAATAATCCTAAATTTTCTATATATTTGTTAATTTTCATATTCATCTAACTTTTTTCCCCCAAGGAAATAGATATCCCAGACTACCAATAAATCAAGCAGCTGACACTGCTGTTTTTCTATAGAATTTGATGAATGAAAGGACTTCGCTCAGAAGAGTACATTTGATAAACAGAGAAAACACAGACAACTAACTGTACCTAATTTAAAAATAGAACTTACGACAACATTTTAAAATATGTGTATGCCATCACAAGGAAATTTATGCTGTAGTTGAAAAATAGTCGGTCTCTCCTATGTGTTAATAACTCTTTGGTAACATCTACTGGGAACTGAAACCCATTGGAGTTGAATTTTCAGAAGAGATGATCCCCTAAGTGCAGGGTAGAAAATTTCATTCAGGGAAATGATCAGATAAATTTTTTTTACAGTTAAATTTAGGTGGTTACCTGGATGTGAAAAAAAAGAAAGGGTTTTTTTTGTTTCCTCAGCAAAATGACTGTAAGAATATGCTTTTGAAAATGTTGGTTTCACTTTTTCTATTTTTCTGTCCTTGGCATGTTTGTGTTAAGTGTGGCAGATTGAGTTAGTCTAGTTTATTTTCCATTTCAGCTCATATGTTCATATGGAGGATTACTAGGCAAAACTGACAGAATCAGACTGTAGAACAGTTGTTCTTTTCTGAAATTGATATTTAATGCATGAGACATTTTCTATCCCTGATTTGTGTATGCTTGAACATATTCCAATGCTTGATTGTATTTGTTTATTTATGCTCTTCTTTGCTTTTTTAAATCCTTGTGTGTATATATATATCTAACACTTGAATTTTCAAAACATACCTTGGTATCAGAAATGCTATTACAATATTTCTGAGCACTTCACTAGATGGTTATTTACAAAGATGTGAAAGTGCTCTGTAAGTCGACCCAATCTGGGCTAATATATTGGTTTGGGGGTTTTTTTGTTTTGTTTTTTAATGATACATGATTTGAAGTTCTTGGTTACTTTATAACTGATGTTCCGGAGTCCTTTTTCTGAAATAGTCTTTTAGAGCAAAACTGCCAGCATTCATTACTTTTTCGCGTTTACTCAGGAAAGGTATCAATTTGACATTAATGAGGATAATTGTGGATAATGAGCATAATGAGGATAATGAGGAAAAGTATTTTCCTCTTTGAACTGGGAGCTGGAATTGCCCTCTTCTCACAAGGAAAGAATAAGCAGGCAGCGAAGGAAGAAAAGGTTAAACAAACTACCTTGGGTTGTGCTCTGCAAGAGAACACTGCAAAAAGTGCTGGCTTCTGACACAATCTTTTTGGAAATAATATCAAGCATAAATTTGTTAAACATTTTGACATTGTTTTTTCTTCAAGTACAGTGCACCAATAGATTTTTTTATATCCTTAAGTATGCAAACTGAGGATGTGAAATTTTGTTGTTCCAGAGAACTGTGGATTAGGAAAGATGAGATAAGGTATTTAAGTTTCTGTTTGCTGGTAAACAAAGGCATGCCTGTGGTCACTTTGACCTTGTTACAGGATGCATTTTTTGTGTCTGATGTGTACATACCTTTTAATATATTGAAAGGAAATAAAACATCGTCACAGATGTTATGTTTGCAGTGACAAGTGTTAGAATGAAGTTGTCTGTGCAGCCTGTATTCATGTGTATTCCTTTGCTGCTATATCCTTGCCTTAGTTTTAGGTTTTAAATGCTACTTCTTAAAACTTTAGATTCAGTTTGTGTTTTTCTTTCTCTTCGTGTAGTTAGCATACCATGGAAATGAATTCTTGATTCAGAGTAGGTTCAGTCTCATTGTTGCTGTGGAAATGTGTGCTTCCTTAACTTACAGAACAGCATATAAGGAAATCTGGAATAAACACTAGCAAATACAATTCTCTTTCCTTTTCTTCTACTCTTTTACTCCCCAGCAGTTTCACTGCTGCCTTTGCCTCCCTTCTGCTTTTTAGTTAATATCATTTAGCCAAGCATTGATATAATTTTATTGCCTTTGTTAACTCATGCTTAACATAGGATTCAGAGCATCAGTGTGTTTCCAGCCTGGTGCAGCATTCAATTTGATGGCAAAAATGGGTTTCTCTCTTAGCAGTAAATGTTCTGTTCTCTGCCCCACTTCCCCCACCCCATGGGCTGAGCAAGGCCACTTTCCATACCAATCAGAAACGTCATGAGTGCGTGCAAATTTAGAAGTGCGCCCTTACCTGTTGTTTGAAAAGTTGATCATCAGTCTGTGGCTCTCAAATAGGGGTCCATTGGCCAGGAGAGGGAATGATGAGAACCAAACTCCCCTCAGCAAGCTTAAATTTGCTTAATAGGAATCTGCATCCCCCTTGGAAACAACTTCTAAATAATAAGAAACTCCAGGAGATAGAACTGAAGGAAAAATAACGCTAATGAGTTATGGCCTCTCAACTGTTACGCGAATGCCCAGTATCATCTAAAAGCATGATAACTGACTGGTATGGTGATGACCTTGAGTTTATAGGCCCCCATGAAAAGCAGGGAATACTACTGGCTCAGACTTAATGGGGGCTTGGTTTACATTTTCCAAAGTGCAGTTGGATCAGAAGAACTAACAGAACAAGCCAATGTTATGCAATTCTGTCTTTGCTCTCAATATTCAGTGGGAAGTTGACGTCTTTGTTCCTGTTGCACTAATAAAGTTAAATAAAAAATAAGCACAGACACTGTCCTTTAAAATTAATATTGTAAGCCTTTTTTTGGCAAGTTAATCATATTGGAATAGAATTGCTTCTGTGTTTGCATTGTTACTGAAGGTATGACTTGCAATGCTGTAGAAGCCTAATGCTAATGAGGATAGGAGGTAAAGAAACAAGTTTAGGGGTTTTTTTATACTTACGTGGTTATTCTTTTGAGGGAATACAAAATTTGTAAATGAGTGAATCTTGATAGTTATATATGCTCATTTGTTAAAGTTCAGTGCTTTGAAGGAAGCTGAGATACCAGGATAGAGACCTACTTTCTTTGCTTTTGCTCTGCGAAGTAATTTGACAGAAAGGGCGTGTTAAGCCTTCACAAGGTCTACTGGGAAAGGAGACTGTAGGTACCAGATGTGTACTTGGGGTGGTATTGTTTCTCTGAGAAGTTTGCAACTTGATTACAGAACTGCTTTTGAGCAGAAATTCATGTATTAAAGTCTAACTTGCTTTATTATGTGTGCACTTTAAGAGTGAATTGAAGTCTGCAATTGTGTAAAACATCAGGACAGTAAGAACATTTCTGAAAATTACTGTTGGGAATTTAACTTATAGCCCTGAATCTTTACATTCCTGCCATTATCCTGCTTCCAAATGTGATGGATTATGTTTAGATTATGGACAGATCAGACTTATCTTTTACATTCTTTGAAGCTGATCTTGCGTGAGAGCAGCTCCCTGACAGTGAAACAAAGCACATTAAATAATTTAGTAGTTTGGAAGTATGCTATTAATTAAATCTCGCTTCTTTCTAAGTAAGGGTTTCTGTGAAATTCAAAATATTATTTTTAATGAAAATATTTTATCTTAAAAGGTTTTGTATTTTGGCAATTGTTCTAGAAAAGGGCTTACATAAACTATATTTTTAATGACCTGACACTTTAATGGTCAGGATTTCCTGATGGCATGCCGTAATCAAGAGTGACTGGGCAGGACTTGAGACAATTGAGTTCAAACTGATTTCCTCTTCTCCCTCCAGTTTTTATGTTTTATCACATTGTTTTCCACTGTGTATGGTTTGGTCTTTTGGCATCTTGTGCTATCAAAACTATTTTTAATTTTTTCTTTTTTCCCTGTCTGATAATAATCTACATGCATGGTCTACCATACAAGGCTCTGTAAAATGAGTCACATAATGAGTTGTACTTCTTGCATATGCTAGTAGCAATTTCAGCCAATATTTCCCATATATGTCCTAGCTGTTGTGTTGTTAAGGATTCTTTTTATATGTGAGTATGTAAAATTTATCTTATATTCATCTTTGTGATTTTTTTTGAAATTATTATTTAATTTTGAATTTCTTGTTTGCCATGGTAGTTACTTGTGCCAGAGGTGGGACATTGTGCCCTGCTGTCAGACACTGTGTTAGAATTACATAGCGCTAGAGATCAGGTGATCTTCAGCAGTATCTTTGGGACTGTAGCTTCTAGCAGCCTTTGATGCTGTCAAATCCAACATTCTCAGTGGACAGAGAGAGCCCAGTAGCGACTAGTAGTCTATTTCTGACTATCGCCCCGGGTATCCTCACACTATCCTGTATGTCAGATCTGACCTCTTTTTCAACCGCTAAATTTCTTAATGAAAGTATTGGTGTGTTCTTCTTCAGTAAATAAAAAATACTCATCCATCTGATTTAGGTGATTGTACATTATATACATGGCTCTTGTTCGTCCTTTTCAGTCACAGTTCTGTAGAGAAGCAGGTGCTCTTCGTACAGTATGAGGATAGAGGTTTAGAAACAATGTTTTGTGGAGTTGATACTTCTCACCTATGTATAAAGATAAGAGGAATGACTACCACAGTCCATAATGGCAAAGCCCGTAGGATTTACTTGGAGAAATTTGTAGCCCAGTTTCTCTCTTCTCATGTGTCTGAGTTTAGGCAAAATAAGTATTTAAAAATAATTTCCCTGACTTTATCTCTAATCCATTTTGTCTTTCTGTCTGTTCTAGAGTTTCAGGAAAGAAATCTTATACCTTTTTTATTTCAGACTTTTCAAAGTAGGGAAGGGACTATGAGATGAAGTCCCATACAGGAATTGGAGTCTTTGCTGGTTAGAGTTTGCTCAGCCATTAAAGCAGCTAGACAAGAAGAATGTCCTGTTCTCTTCATAATGCTTCCTGAAAGAGCATCTGAATATTAGTGCAAAAAAGGGGAAAAAGAGAAATGTGGCAGAGAATATGGCAAAAAGTCTCCAGAGGATTATAGTGATGAGGAGTTTAGAAGGGAAAAAGATGTCTCAAGGACTTTTTTGTGTTTGATACACAGGGAATTCACTTCATACATCCCAGACAATGGTTATAAGTGTGGAAAAGATGGAGGAGAAATTTTCTTCTAAACTGAAATATTTGGGGTTTGTTGGGTTGGGTTGGGTTGGGTTTTTTAATAAAAAGATCACTTTTAAGTTTGATGCAAGATTACTTCTCTTTTGCTTTTTCTCTTGTGGAAGACTGGTTACATTTCTAGGAAATTTGTGCCAATGAAAATCTAAAAATCCCAGTTTAAGAATGAAAGTGTCAGAGATATTAACAGCAGTGGAGAAAAAGACTACTGAATCTCTGGAAGGATTAAATTACTTAGTTAGAAGACAAAGCTCCAAATTTGAAGATCATCTGTAGCAGCAAGACTTCTAAGGGATTGTAGTCTGGCCCAGATACCTAGAAAACCAGGTATTGCCAGACAAGGTTTATGCCTTAGAATTTCTGCTGTGTCTTTGTTGGCAAGAAGTAATGTTTCTATTACCATTCTTGCCTATGTTTTCAGAGGCTTTGAGAGCAGAAAACAAGCTTCATGTGAGTACCTGTAACTAGACAAGTTGACGGCTGCTCTCTCAGTCAGCTTTCCTTAAAGAAAGGATGTTCATATTTCCTAGAGGTAAAAAAAATAATCTTTATGATAAAACTTAGAAGATTTCTGTGAAGATTTTGTTCTGTGGGGTTTTTTTTTAGTCCAAATGAAAGCTCAGCTGTCATAGTACCAGTTCCCACAATAAAGTCAAAAAGACTTTCTGTATTCTCTCCCAAGCCATCCTTCATGTTACAGCCATATGGTTAATTAACTACTTGTTGTAATAAATTTATCTTCTGTTTATTGATGCAGCATTCATTTATGTTTCTTCTGTGTCCCAGAGTTTGGCTGAAATATAAACATATCTGAAACTCCTTAGATAAATTGTTAATAGGGAAGTGTTTCTACTGCAGAAGTAAAATGTAAGTTCCGATTTGGACGTGGAGGGGAAGTTATCAATACACATAGAACTTCCTCTCACTGAAAAGTTTGACTTGGCTTTACAAACATTGCACTGAACCATAGCACTGAACTAAGCCACTTGTAAGCCTGTTTCAGGTAGGTAATCCATTCATCTGTTCGTCATGTGACATATCATAAATGCATGACAGAAGTACCAGCTACTATTGCTGGTTATTTAATTATTTTCATAAAAGTCGCTTAAAATCAGTGAAGAATTGAGAGACGTGAGGTAAGAATTTGCAGTCTGGGCTTAGTCCGTGTGACCTGTTAAGGTGATAATAGTTCTTCTTTGCATGTTGCGTAATTGGACACGTGTGAAGCCAAAACCTTTGTTAAATGTCTTCCAAAGAAAATTCACTGTATACTGCCAACACAGAGAAAGAAGAGAGAATTCCATAGCTGGTGTTGCTGGATGAATTAGTTGTGTAGTCTGTGTTGAAAATAATAGCATGTTTGTTCATCAGGAACTATGTATCCAAACTAAGGTATGAGAAATAGGGGAGAAAGAGCAGGTTTGTTCTCTTGATCACGTATATTCTAATGTATTTGGATTGATTTCAGTTTCTACTGCTGTGTTTGTATTTGTGGTGTTACCAATCAGTACATGTGTATTATGTAAAGCAAAGGAATATCTAGATATCACACTCTATGGAAATAGGTGGTTAGTGGCCCTTAAGAGATACTTAATTTCATTATCAACAACTGTGGATTTTATTCACATTATTTAGGTTATGTTGTAAAGTGACATTGCTCTGGTGTCAGGAGGCTGCTGTGCCTCTCACTTCTCTTTCAGTGTTTCATACCAATATCAAGATTATTAATATTCATATTAGATGTGCGGGTTTTTAAGAGCCTTGTAAGAATGCCTCAAGAAAGGGCATCTAGCAGAAACTCAATTTCTTGGTCCGTCTAAAGACATTATTGAGAATAATTCACATAACTGAGAAAATCAGAATAGCATTTGTATATAACCAGATGTGCTTAAAATGAGTATATATTTTATGAGTTTGCAATTTTTTTCTCTTTTATTGTATCTATTAGGACAGTTTAAGATGAGTCGCATCTTGCTGGTAAATAAGTGTTAATGAGATAAATGAGAAAATCTGGATAAATGCAGTGTAATGCAGAAGTGTCCACTAATTCTGGTGACTCCAGCACTTCTGTGATGCTGGTGAGCCAAGAAACCAGCCAGAGCCATGTGTGCCACAGTAGTGGCTGTGCATGACGTCGGCAGGGATTCAGTGCAGCTGGAACAAGTAAGGCAGGGATAAATCCAGCTTTCAGACAGGCTTCATACACTCAATAGTGCTACATAGTTTGAACAAAAACCAGTGAAGTCGACCTGGTGGTCTGCTGTGCCATCACATGCTTCAGCAACCCAGGTCAACTGCATCCTCCCATTGCTACTGTGAAAGCAAATCCAAGAGATTTAAGTGGAGAATGGCTCTTTCTTTGTGTTTGCTTATAGGCTGGAGGCTAAGATCTGGAATGTGCACCTGTTACTAGAGCAGTGTATGTTGAATTTCGTTGTGTTCATAAAGCTGTTCACTGTTCTTTTCATTCAAGTCATAAGACTTTTTTTTCCACTGGTAGGAGTAAGCAGACTTTGGAAACAGTAGAAACCTGACGATCAACAGGAATTTTAGAATTGTGAAATAATGATAAATTTATTGAAGAAGTTGCTCTAGAAAACAGGGGATGCTGATCAGGGACATGGGAAACCTAGGTTTAACATTTGGGCTCTATTCATTATTTGTTGGGGTGATTCTGGATAGATTGCCATCTCTTTTGAGCATTGATGTCCTTTTTAGGAAAAAAATTATTCTTTTGGTAAAATAACTAAAGATTTGTTGTTTTGAAACCCTAACAATCACTACAGACATGTTTCCATGTATATTAATATCACTTCTGTGAGGCAGGATAAAATGTTCTAGATGTTATCAGAGTAGAAGGCAAGGAGCTTAATTAATGTTCCTTTAAGTAACCACACATAATATTTTTAGTCTTTGGAAATTTTTGTATTGTCAGTTGGACATGCAAACCCTATTCTTCAACAAGTGTCACAGGAAATATAAAGTACCTGTGAAAGTACATGTGCTGCAAAAATAACACTAAAAAGCTTAATTGCTAAATGTGAGCCGTGTAAAATTATCTCCTACTTTAGCAATTAATTAAAAATAGCAACCAAGAATATAATCTGCTTGATGAAAGCTGTGGAGGCTCCTCAAGATTGTGTTGAGCATGCTTATTTTATTGTTGGGTACCTTATTTTAAAAAGCTCTAAAGTAATTCCAGATGTGTTTTCAGGTATCTGGAAAGAGTGGAGATACCTGATGGAAGTTTTGCTTCAGTCCAACCATTCCAACTTCCTGAGACGCAGCAGCAACCAAACCCAAATTTCAGTTAAAGCAAAAACTATGTAAAACTTAGGAAAAAAGCGCATACAAAGTGCCAACATTTGGCTAAGTGTAAAGTAGTACCCAGAAAAAGTCCGAAAGCTAAAAATCATCATTTTATATTAGCCGTGACATAAAATGGGCTCATCAACTGTCACAGGCTGGGGTGCGTTTGTTACCTTTCGGTACCTGCTTTGTATGTTTGAACCCTGAATAGTCTCATTGGTAAATAGGATGCTACTTCATATCCTCAAATGCTTGATGCATTTGGGCTATGTGGAGAGAAACAGGATGATAAAATAGTAGCATTCTTTACTATCACCTTCAGTATTAAATAACCTTTCCTAGTTCTATACGCTTGTGTTTAACATGAAACAACTTTGTTACTCATTTAGCATACATCAAGACGTGTTGCCTTTTGACCTAGGAGTGTGTTGTCTGTCTAATTATCCTTTGTATTGTTTCGCTGTTCTTGCAGCTATCCAAACAATTTGGTGTGGCCCTAGCAACCAAACAATACTGTTTAACAAAGATTTCCTTACTGCATTGCTCCCAGATTTCCCACGTAGCAGTAGCTCACATCAGACCAAACAAACAGGATATTGTTTCAAGTGAATCACTGTTTTCAAGTGATTTATGAAAGTAGTTTTTTAGTTTTGAACTGTTGCAAGTTGTATGGTTTCCGGTTCCAGATGTCATCTGAAGTTCTGTAGGATGCTCCGTGTTTTGAAGCTTCCAAATGATGTTTGAGACTTAACATTTTCTCTGACAGCTAAGAGTAAAGAATGGCTTATGCTTTGATGGCGAAGAATAGCAAAAAGAAATTATTTAATCCTGTCCTGCAATGAGATTAAATGTATTTAAAATCCATATAGATCGTTCCTACAATGTTATTGATTGCAAATTCATGAGTAAATGAATCCCACTGTACATAATTATACCGGATAATAATGTTGCTTGATCTAGTTAAGAAATCTGAGAATAGATTCTGACTTTTCTTTAACGAACTCTTACATATTTTGTTATTAGACACAGTCGAGCTCCCTCTCCATTTTCCCTCCTACGTTTGTTTTCTGTGAGTATTTAACTAACAATGGTTTTACAAAGCGCATAAAACCATGAACATTGTTATATGCAAGACAAAGTCTTTACACTAATGTCAAGCATTAGTGGTGTCATGAATTAGAGTCCTCAGCAAGTTCATGGATGAAATTAAATCCTAGTAATTTTTTCTGCCTTTTACATACTCTGGCATTTTAGCAAAATGAAGGTATTTGTAATTCTCTCATGGCAGTGTTTATAATTGCTTCAGTTTGACATATTTCCCTTGTTTTTTGGGAGGGTAAATTCGTTGCCACCTGAAGAGTTTGTGCATGTGAACAGAGAGATTAGTAACACGTATGGCTGTAGGATAGCCTGGACTCTGCTTTGCTGCTGAAAGAGTAAAAAGGCAAGCCCTGTCCCTGCACTGACTCTGTGTGCTGGCACACACCTGTGTGTGATGTGTGCCTTGGACAAATGATTGTGTCAAAATTAACCTGGGGAAAAAATTAATACACATGCCGTATTCCAGTTCAGTTCTTTGCACAGCTGCACACAGCAGCTTGCTCAGGAAAGGAGAGAGCTGGCTGGAAAGGCCACTAAGGTGGTCCCTTACTGAGGATTAAATTGTTAACACGAAGTAAAGATAGCACTTCGAAGATGATCAGCTCTCAATGTTTTCCTGATTCTTAAGTGACAGGGGCTTTTTGAATGTGGTATTTTAAAATCTGAAGACAGAAAGGTATTATGTAAACACACTATAAAGAATTGTGTACATAAAGCACATCTAAATATAGTTTTGGGTTAAGGAGCACAATGGTCTTTCTTAGTTTCCCCATAGAGCGAAAAGAGCTGGTTGAGTACCAGCTCCTCATTGTTCAAGACTAGGAACTGGACCAGAGCTCTGGCATGTTTGCTTCAGTTCAGATAATGTGACAGTTGTGGCATATCCAGTAGGTAAGTCTAGAATGAGCTGAAGCTGCTGCTTTGCTAAATTTCTTCTGCCGAGACACAAGTAATGATATTCAAAAGGAGATTTAAACACTCTCATTTCTTTCCAGCCTGTTAGCTTCAATAAGTCTTTTAAAATGACAGTCCAACTTGTCTGTTGACTAGAACAAAGCTTGAGCTTTCTTAGAAACTCTGATTTTTATGATAGAAGCAACTGCATATATTAGAAATGTGCAGTATGTGTTACGGGTCCTTAGCTACTCAAATTTCTATTTTGTTTATCTAATGGAGATGAAAGGAGAGTTGTTCAAAACCTGTATGTTGCAGCGTTCTTCTGTTTTGCCTATCCCATGCTTGGTATTTGTTTGTTACCTGCTATGGCTAGGAAGTATGTATTCCTTTTTTCACCTCTTCTCAAACCTCTGTGCTCTTGTTCTTGGCACATAAATAATCTCTCTCATTTTCTGGGCTGCCTTTGGAAGCACTGGGGCTTAAGGATGCAAGAGTATGGATGCTGGAGAACGTAGGCATTGTAAAGACATGAAATATTTTTTGAAATCCCTGAAATGTTTGTTTCTGTACTAGGACGAGGCAATCATCAGATGTGGGATGAAAAAGAGTTTTGGGTTGTCATCTTCCTTTTGCAGCATGCACTTCGTTCTGTTTCTTAATGCTTTTGTGTACTTCTATCTAGTGAACTTCTACCATAGGGATCTAAATCATGGCAGTGTCTGTGATGTCCCATTGTCTCTGCCATGTGGGACATGCTCTTCTCTGTCTTTTAGGGCCTCCATTACTGAGGTCAAAGTGCTGGATTGAAGTGTTAGAGGATGTTTAGAAATGTTTTATGACACGTGTAGTGTGTGCATGTTCTGGTGTTACCCCTGGTTCCCAGGAACTCAGTTTTGTCACTTTGTGCAAGTCTTTCCAGCCTTAAAGAAAGGATACTGCAGTTTCTGTACGGGAAAAAATATGCATTACTCCAGCTAAACAGCAAGTTTGTTCGATAACAGTAGAGAATACTACAAATGACCTGCTTTTACTCACAACCTTATGCAAAGTAACCTTCGGTTTTGATTAGAAGCTAAGGTAGTTGGAGGCAATCAGTTTTCACTCCTGCAGAATTTCTCACTTCACTAATGCATATTTGATAAATGATAAATTTCAGTAGAAGCTGCAGGAGTCTCATGTTATGTAAAATGTAACTTTCTGAATTGATAGAAGATACAATGAATGGCCAAGACTTAAACTTGAGAAGATGTGAAGTACCAAAGGTTTGGTCTCCATGTTTGGTCTCATGTATTTTCATAAATGAGTTGAAAAAAATGTTTGAGTAAAAGTTGTGGATAATATTTAGCTAATAGGGTTTGCACATGTAAAAACTGAGAACACATTAAAAAAACCATTTTCAGGTTCAGCAAAATAAACCAAATGCATCTCCTCACGCTTTACCTGCAAAAAGCCTTAAAAAAGCTTACCTGAACAAGTCATGAAATGTAATAGAATAAAACAGATGGAAACTAGGCTCCTCACATGACCATCTTAGGAAAATAAAATCTTAATATCAAGAGATAAGAATTGTTAATATCAGTTTCTAGTCTCAATTCAAAAATGACATCTTCAGTCATGGAATACACTAGGGGAATATCAGACCTCCCTTGGTACATCTGGGTCATCATTAAGAGGTGTCAACAGTTATTTTGACATATTATGTGCAAGACAAGAATTGTAATTATTTACCCTAATTGTTTTGTGTATTAAACCTGTGTGTGAGTTCTGAAACGTGATTTTCAGTACTGCAGTTACATTGCTGGCAGCTTTCACAATAAATAAATGTTTTGGAGTGCTTAGGGAGAAAAATAAAATTAAGGGTGGATAACTATATGTAAAGTTTATATATGACAATTTCGGTATAAAAGCCAAAGCATTAATTCTTAGAAAATTAGTCTGATATATACACTGCTATTGGTATTGATTAATTAATATTTCTTACAAGGAACAAGTCTTTAACATGTGTGACTAGAAGATCAGTTATCATGACATGTCTAAAAAGGGTTTGCGTTCTTGTTAGGAAAATCAGCTTACTGACAAAAGGTACCAAGGAAGTATTTCTCTTGAAGGTATTTGGATACCAAATAGAAACGTGAACTTCATGGGTGATCTATAAAATGGAATCAAGCAGATGCCTCTCATAATATAGGGGGATGATAACCCTTTTCATTCAGCCTTCTGATTTTCAGTCATACTTGAACTGAAGGTACTGTATGTTAATCATGGTCGTTGTAGAGCGTTTTATCAGTAGCAGAAGTGATCTACATTGTAAACCCTTGTGCAACTTAAGAGTAGAAATTCTGACCTAACTAAAATTCTTGTTTCATGTTACAGCTAGTTGTTTTCTTCTGTTTTAGAGAATTTACTGTGTGAAAATGTGTATGTGATGAATGGGAAAATATGAAGTGACTGGCACTGTGTTTAGAAGCTCTGCTTTATAGCTCTATGTTTTTCTTGTTTTTTTTTCCTATAGCCTCCGCACCACCCAGCAGAGTAAATAAACGTAGAGTTTCTCCAAGTGTTGTTTCCACCTGGGAAAAGAGAGGCATCATCATGTCTAACATTACTATTGACCCAGATGTGAAACCTGGCGAGTATGTCATCAAAAGCCTCTTTGCTGAATTTGCTGTTCAAGCTGAAAAGAAAATTGAACTTGTAATGGCTGAACCTTTGGTGAGTCCTTTTTTATCATAGTATCCCTCGAAACGGTCTTGTTTTTTTCTGAAATAGGCTGATTTATCATGTGTATGGTTACTGAATAAAGCACTCCCAGATATTGTTGACTTTTCAGAGGGATTACTTCAGGAATAAATAGGCTTCTGCACAGGATTGCTACCTGATTTGTTTTATTGACTCATGTTAAAACTGTTACCTAGTAGCTACTGGAAAAAAGACCTCTTAATATCCCTAAGGTCTGTGAAGTTACAAAAGGAAATAGCAACAACAAAAAATGTTCCTTCATTAATACTGTGAAGTGTGTTTCCTGGCAATGTTTCTTTGAAGTAATACTGGGATTATATACTGTCAAGAAAAGATGCATTTGCTTTGTTTTCTAAAGTAATGATACTAACAGCTGGAATAATACAGTAGTGCACAAATATTGCAGATTAGGCAAAAATGGAAAATTCCATTGGTGATCCAGACCTCATGGTCTTGAAATAAAGGGATTTCTTTTAATTTGGAAATTTCGGGGGGTGGGGGGAGGACGGG
>VZTE01003533.1:794362-841123 GCA_013397775.1 Eulacestoma nigropectus
CAAACAAAAACCAAAACCACAGCAAACAAAACCAACCTTTTTTTTTCTTAAAATTGGAAATTCACTGGGCAGGTGAGACTCTGTGGGTCGCGGAAAGCCAGCTCACAGAAAGCTTCTGTTGGCAGCTGCTGCTTGCTGAAGTGATCATGTGCAGACGTGCATATGTGAGCATTTGAGCCCCAGTTTTGAAACTTTAGGAAAAAGTTTTCTCAAGAAGCAGTCCAAAAGAACACAAATACAGGGCTAAAACTGTTTTGTGGATTATGGAATCATCTTCAACTACAATCATTAGTGGATAAAAGGCTGAGGAAAATGAAACTTTCTTCATACCTATTCTTTATATATATGCCTGTGTGTACCGGGCAAGCCTACAACTTAAACATAACTTGTCTCTTTGCTTTTAGACATCCAGAAAAGTCAGGTATTCAGGAGGGCACAAAAACACAAAAAGCACAGAAACTTTATAGCAAAAGGGGCACACAAGCGATGAAGGGTACCTGGCTAAAAAATGAGAGGACAGATGTAGTGGCAGTGATGCTGTGGGTGGAAAAGCAGGTAGTTCCACTGTCCATCTGTGTGCCAAATGCTGCTCCTCCAGCCCCATTTCCATTAATCTGCAGAACAAACAAGGGTAGTGCTTGGCCAGAGGGACAGACTGCCTGTAACTGAAATGAGCTGAAGAGCGCTTTTCCTGCAGACTCAGCTAGTTCGTAGTTAAATCTAACCCAGAATACTGGTAGCAAGGTAAATAAAATAGCCCTGGAGTTCACTTGTGTTGCAAAACTTGTTCCTAGACCAGATTAAATAAATCCTCTGTCAACAATCCCAGGCTGTGTCTCCTTGCTGTGCTGTTGACTGTTAATTAAACAAATGTTTTTAAATGTTAATTGTACGAAATTGAAATATCTTGCCAGATTAAAAATTAGAAACCCCATGAAACTAATGAAATAATGCGCTTTTCACAGAAGAGTGATTCCCAGCTCTGTTGCCTGGTGAGGTTTTATGGTGATTGCCTGAAGTCTACCTTAGTCAAGATTTTTTACTGATAAGAATCTAAAGTCAGTATTTTGTGTGTATACAGTGTGTATAAAATTCTTCATGGTATGGTAAGAAATTACAAATATCACTAAAGTAGTCATCTATGAAGGTTTTAAACAGTTTCGTCTGGGTTCATTTGCTGAGCTGAATTCCTTTAAACAAAATGTATTTTAATGGAATCAAATGTAATTTATATGTATAGCCAGCTTTCCTTATTTTATACTGGTGGGTGAGAAGGACTATATAGAAAACCAGGAAATTAAGAGAGGTGCCAAAAGCTGTGGAAAAGTGAAACAACCTGAGCCTGTAGAACATAAAGAGGTAGAAGGGAATCCTTAGATGTCCCACTGAAAGGAAATACTAAAGTATTGAAGCAGCTTTATTTCTGTATGTAGAATTTAAGTACTGAACATTCAGTTCTAGTGTATGAAATTTAAAAAGAAAGATAAAAAGGCTGGAAGAGCACCAGAAAGGCACTGATTGTGATTGGATAAAAGGCTTTAATGGAAGAAAGGAAAGCCCTTTATTATTTTAGTGTGGTTTGATTTTTTGGAATGACTTGACTACAGACAAAAGGGTGGAGAATATATATAGGGTTACATAACTCTTTAATGAAGCTAGGCTGTTGGGTGAGGTTGTTTGAGAGAATTTAAAGCCAGACCAATCAAATTTGGGAGCTAGACACTTTTTAAAACTTGAACATGCCAGTAGGGGAGCAAAAATTACTTAAAATACATATTAAAAAAAAGTCGGTGTGGGTCAAGGCAGCATCTCTGGGTGAGGGGTAGTATCATTTTTGCTACATGTATGGATTACGTTTAAAAGTAACTGACTTGTGATTTTAAAAATTAACAGAATGGTTTCTCTGGCTGTGAATTTTACCTACTTTCCTCTTACTAATTTAAGAGTTTTCTGCTTGCAAAATTGTAATACCTCAGTGTTTTCAAAGTTACAGACAGAGCTTATCAGCAAATGCTTAAAATAAATGATTAAATGAAAGCAGCAAGTGTAATGACAGGAAGGAAAATCATCCTTTTAGTGAATAAATGAAATTAAACCACTTTTTTTTTTAATCAGTTATTCTAAATCTCTTGCAGCAGTATATAGTTTTATAGGAAAAAAGAGCCCAAGAGTAGTCTTGTAGCTTAAAAAATACTCCTTCTCAGCTGAGAAATGACACTGGGGAATGACACTAGCCTTCCCCAAATGTGACATAAACCATACCAGTTAAAAAGATCAGTGATAAACTTTATTATTTTGTATTTTGTCAAACTGCATGTAAATATGGATGGTTAGAATTTAAGCAGAGAGTTTAAAATGGTGCCACCAAGTTGATAAGCTGCTAACCTACTAAACTGTAGTTGTCTCATGTTTAAGTCAAAACTAGCAAGAGTATTTAAGCCTGTTACCAACACAAGCGATTTTATTCCATTGTGGAAATACTAAACGTGTCTCAGACTAACACTGTACGCTTTGCAAGTCTTGCCTAGGTGCTTTCGAAAGCTTGTCTGAAGTAAAATTTAGCACAGTACTCTGTTTGCCCCTGGGGCAAGGATGCAGGCACTGCCCAGCCCTCGGGCTGCAGGAGACAAGGCAGCATCCCTTATCCGGTTTCTTTCCTGCAGCTTGGAGGACAGACATAAGTACACTAGTCTGCTGTGCACACCTGAGCCACCCTGCTGAGGTGTGCTAGTCACCAGAGGATGGTGCCAGGGAATATTGGAGACAGGCCAATGGGTGGTATCTTTTTCCATGGGTGCAGTTGTTTGCACAGCACATGCACGTCTGTCTACATCCTGATCCCTGTTGCCTGCCATATGTTGACATTTCTCCTTTACACAATGGATGCAAACTGCTCTTTGCTTAATGCAATAGTGTTTTGTTTTTTTCATTTCATTTGTAAAAGATAAATGTAGACCTATTATATTCATCTCTCTCTGAACTTCAGCAAGCCAGGAAGATAAATCTTAAATTATTAATTCAGCTGGAGTTTCCAGATGTTTACTTTATGCTGCTGAATAGATTTTTGTAAATCGTGTGAGATGACTGGAGCCATGACAAAGCACAGGTAGAAGAAGACATTAAAAGAAAATAAATTTTAAACACATACAAATAATTCAAAGGCCTTGATAATCCTGTGACTGGGTTCAAGAGTATTATTTGGTTATGTCACCTTGGTTTGGTCAGTGTTACAGTAACTCTGCAGTGGTATTTACCCTTTAACAGTTAAGATCCTTAGTGCTGAGGAAACATAATAGAGAGGGTTATGATCTTGTAAGGTCTTCATTCTTTCTGACCTTAAAATCTTAAACATTTGATATACAGAAGTGTCTGAATTACTATGGATTATGGGAGGGAAGCTAGACTTTCAGAACTATCTTTAAAAGTTTGCCCTCTATTGGCATGGATTTCAAATTCTTTATCTAAAGACTTACAGATTATTTCACTTCTCTTTGATTTGTCATTCTTTTCTTTAACAATTTTTGGGTTTAGACACATGCAATGAGTATAGTGAACCCAGGGTTTCTTCACTTGTATAATAGTTTTGTAGTATTATGGTGGAAACATCGTATGTTGGGACATTGTATCCTAAGGAGACTTAAGGAACCTGACTTTTCCCATCTTCTTACAGGAAAGTCACTTCTCCATTTTCTAAGGAAGTAGTTTTCTAGTTTTTCTCCTTTAGCTTAATTAGCAATGGTACAATGTTTGTGTAGAGTGGAACATTCCTTGTGTTTCTGCATTATAGATAAGATGACAGTTATTTCTGCAGTTTATCTGAGAACATAATATAGATATAACATGAATTCACCTACAGCAGGTGTTTCCATGTGAAAAAAAAAGGAGGGAGGAGTGCTAGCTAAAAGAAAATTCTGCTTTGGAAGTGCTCTCTGGAGCTTGTAATATATGCTTCAAAATATCAATTCTCATAACAGTATTTTGAACAGCTTTAATATGTAAAATTACATATATTTGAAAGAACCAAGAAAGTGAAACCTTTCCCCCTTGCTTTTGAATACACAGTGAAAGAACATTAACTAATATATCAGTTGGTCAACAAATAGAGCTCTTTCAGAATAATAAATGCATTTTTCTGAAACTCTCTTCTTAAAATAATTTTTAATTTAGGCATACTGGAAGTGAACATAAATGGTAGTATTTTCCTAGATAATTAAGTGGGTTTCCTTGGATTATGGAAAGCGAAAATGACTTGTGGATTGGTATCTGTATTATTTCAAATTATACTTTCAGAGTAGGCAAATGCTTTTAGCCTGGGCAATGTTGAATTCAAGTTTTCAGAGGCTGTAAAAGTTGCCAGGTATTGTGTTCTTTTGAACACCAAACACAGCTGCACTTACAGGAGAACATGCCAGAAATTGTGCTGTATTTTCAAGATTACAATTAGGACAAGAAAAAATAACTTGCCAGTTCAAACCTTGAATTTGGTACATGCAATATGAATTTTTATCTGTTGAGCATATAGTCTATCTCTTGCAGCCTTGCAAGTGTTAATCGCCGAGCAATGTTGACTTTCTAAGTTTTTGTAAACAGCCTGACAGCATGGGTGTTGTCTCATACTAAACTACTGAGCAGTTACTTTGTGCTAACTGAGTTATAACCTGTTGAGAGCAGTACTGGCTATCAGTATTGCTCACACCTCCTTTTACATGCCAAACCAGGCAAGTTAACTACTTGATTAACCTTGCTCCATTAAACTTCCTTGTTTGCTTACTGCAGTCTAATGTGAGCTATTAACTCTTTAACCTGAGTACTTTTTCTACTTTCCTTGTGAAAGATAACATTTTGGACTCATTTATAATATTATTAAGTGAAGAGTAGTTTAAAATTTTTAATTTTAAAATTTTTCCTAAAATAACACAAAATGCTCATCAGATCTTTATATATGTTCCCACTTTGCAGTGTGCCCTTAAAGCTGTTACTGCAGCACTTGGGTTGCTGTAAATCATTGACCCTCAGAGCCAGTGCACAGGACTCAGTGTTCCTTCTTATTTTTCTTTTTTTTCTCCCTTTTTTCTTCTTTTTTTATTCTTCCTGGTTTTTTTTCTTTCTTCTTTTCTTCCTCCTTCTTTTTTTTTTTTTTTTTTTTTTTTTTTTTTTTCTCCCTTTTTTTTTTTTTTTTTTTTCTTTCTGGTTTTTTTTTTTTTTTTTTTTCTTTCCCCTTTTTTTTTTTTTTTTTTTTTTTTTTTACTTTCCAAGATACCTGAGCAAGTATAAAATTTTTATTTCTTATAAGTGTATAATTTCATACTCTACGCAGTTACTATTAAGGATTACTATTTACTCTTAGAGTTCATGAATGTTTTGTTTCCGTAATGCTTTAAACCTCCCTAAATGATTTTGTCAGGAATATAACTTAATTTTGCTTTTGACAGAGCAGTATGTCATAGGCTGCTGGCAGCAATAAATATTGTAATAAGTAAAATTCTAGTAATACTGCTTCTTTTTGGTCCCTTACACAGTTATTTCAAATTAAAGCAAGTGATTATTCTCATTCCTCTTTTCCTGGAGTAGGTCTTCTAGCTATGTTTCATTGCAGTTCAGAAGAACTGATTGGAAATGCATTGAACACTAGTCTTTGCATTTGTGAAGACATTTTAAAAATAATTATTGTAACGTAGAATAATTGCCATATATGAACATGAATACACTTATTAATTGAGAGAGGAATGGCTTTCATTCTAAGTTACACTTGATACCCACCACCGGCTGGTCCCTGTTTGGCCCTGACACCTTCTGTTTGTCAGTCTTTAATGTTATTATTGTTTAGCCACTGAATTAATTTTTGGGAGTATACTTCAGATTTCCAGAAATGTTTCTATCTGAAAAACAATGCAAATATTTACATTAAAAGTTATTTCTTTATTCTGTAATATAACTGAAAAAGAAGGAATCTATCTTTGATGATGGCCAATTACATTGTGAAATGTATGTTTCTTTTAATTTTTTTTTACAGGAAAAGCTCTTGTCCAGATCTCTTCAAAGAGGTGAAGATCTTCAGTTTGATCAGGTAGGAGACATATAATTGAAGGCAGCTTTTATTGGATTAAGGTGGGCTATGTTTTTGCAGAATAGTGGTTCCACTGTTGTAATAACTTAGAACGTCCACATCTGAATCTGTGTCAGAAGATTTAGACTCTGAATGTTAGTTAGACTTTATTTGCCGTTGTAGAATATGATAGTGAAAAACACTAGAATAGATAATTATTTGAAGGTGGCAGTGAAAACTGGTAAAAGAAAGATGCTGAAATGTGCTAGAGGACAAAAAGTCTTAGTTTATTTCTACTGTCACTTATTGTTTGAGTGTTTGGGGTTCTGTTTTTATAAACAAACAGTGTTAATTGTATTTCAGTAACATGGCTTTTACTGAGGGCTTTTTGATTCTATAGCAGAACATATAGGGTAGATTCAAAGTGTTACTTTGTCCTTTGCTGAGAATATGGATGCACTGCTAGGCAATCCCATTTCACTTACTCTCAGTGAACTGTGTCTGGCATGACTGTCTGCTCAATTTATTCATATTTATGTTCTGTATTTCTAATTCTTCAATAGTATAGGTATGTTTGTGTCCCATAACCACTTCCTTGCAATGGAGAGGCAGCGTTCAGAGGAAGCCCCATTAATTGCCTGTTCTGTTCTTGACTGTTAGTGAACAGCATCTACTATATGAAGCTTAGTGTTCTGTCTGTATCTTCTGTAACTGAACTTTTGGTTCATGCTTTCCATTACTCTTTGGGTATAGGTATTAGACATTGCAGTGAAATTCGTGGACCTGCCTCTACTTTTCAATGAGTAGCCATCCATGAACCTCTTTTCTGTCGTCCCAAAAGAGAGTCAAATAGTGCATTTAATACTTCATGTACAGTTTTTGAAGAAAAACAAATAGAAAACCACCGCCAAAGACTTCACACAGCCCTTTAATATCTTCTCATCTAACCTGCTGCCTTTATCTGCTAAATGAAAGTTTACTCATAAGCAAGGGAAATGGGTAAGGAGGAAGGGTTTAAATTCTTTGTTAGCTACAGGATCTGATATTGATTTAAAGCTGGCCAAAACCTAAAAAATATGCATAATAGGGATGATCTAGGGAAATAAGTAAATCAGTACTATTTTTAAATTTTTCTACTAATTGGCTCCCCCTTCCTACTGCAATCTTTTTCCTCAGTTAAGGATGTTTTCTATAAATCACTGGTTGTCATTTATTAAAATACAGAGAGGTTCTAAAAACAGGCTGAGTGGAGAGAAATAAATAATAAAACACGTAATTTTAAAATTTGGTAATATAGAAACAAACTAGTTTTCCTGAAAACACAGTGCTTTCAAAAAATTGTTTTGATTGTGTGTGTGTATATATGTGTATGAGTTCTTATTTTGTTCTTTTTTTATTTGCTATCTACTTTGGATTCATTGAGATCTGAATTTTAATACAACTGAATAACTGCTTTAGACAGCACTGAATGGCTGCCTTATGGTGACAGGGATTAGGAACTTTGTTAGGGAGTTTTGCACATTGTTTGGCAAAAGGAATTAAGACTACTCTCTGTTCGTTGCTCAATGTATAAAACCCTTATTAAGAACAATTCTCCAGCAGTGCAGAAGATTACAGATTTCAAAAGTGGTTGGCAAAGTGTGGGAATGAGGAGGATCTAGAGGTCACAGCCACAGCATCCAGCAGAGAAGCTAGAGCTGTTGTTGGGCCAACCTTGTTCAGCCGGAGGTCTTTATGGAGCCGGGAATCTGAGTCTAAAACGTGGCTTTACCTGTACTGATAATGGTGTCTGAGCTAGTAAGTGTTGTCCTTTGTGAATAAAGGGAACATGCTTGGAACACAAGAGGGACTCTGGGACTAAGGTGGTATCTAATTAAGACTTGTTCTCTCAGCTCAGTAAGTGATGAGAAGAGGGATGGAGGAAGAAGGCGTGTAGTGTTGCCTGCCCCTCTACTGAAAAAGTAAAATAGCGTTTAATGGGATTATAAGTAATTTTTGTTAGAAGCATAACCAGATCAAGAGGGCTGCTATTAAAACCAAGTGTGAAAGATCAATAGCTTTGAATTTTCAAACAGTAGAAATCTTCTGTTTGTCATTCGGTATCTTAAGTGGAGCAATAATATAAATTCAGCTAAAAGAGATGAAATTTTGGAAAATGAGAAGGAAATTTGGATGTTGATACACTCGTGAACTGTTAAAAATGTTAGCATTTTAGTATCCGTGCTTTCTCTTTATTATTCCTAGCACATCAGGAAGCTACCGGACAAGAGGTTTTTTATAGAGCATATATTGCATTTCTTAAAATATTTTTGCTTGTACAGCTTCAAACTGAAATAGCTTGTATTTTTCTTTTTTTTGTTTGTTGTAGGAAACATACTTGGCAATTTCCTACTCTTGTTATAAGACACCAGTGATCACACAGAAGTCTATCTTGGCCTTCTCAGTTACTGAAACTAGATGTATGTGAGGTTCAGGCTTGTTCATGATTAGGCACAACTTGAGCAATGTTTTCAGGATCAGGATCTTGGCCAAAGCTGGACTTTGTGCTCTAGCATCTTAGTATAATTTTGCATCTCTCTTTTTACCTCTCACTGTGCTGTTGGATATGTAATGTGAAGCAATTAGCAATATGTTACAGGCTTAAGACTTGAGCAGGATTTGCTGTTCCATTCTGAGGAACTGGCATATACGTCATGATGACTATTGCAGCCCTGTCCTCCTGGGTATTACAGGAGCACTCTTAGTCAGTATTGCTGCTTTCAGCCTAGGCATAATGTAATGCTAAAATAAAAGAGTTTTCTTATATAAGAAATATAATGTATATTTTTTATATAAGAAATTCTTTTTTTAATGTAAGATGATTTTGAATTTAGTATCCAAGCAGTGTAGTAATTATTTTAAATGAAAAATAGCTGATGTTCTGCTTAGATGCTATGCAATATGAGCAAAGATGTCATCTTCCTGGTAGTTCCAGTGCCTTTTCATTAGCATGCTAAGAATGCAAAACTTGGCAGGAAATGAATAATTGTTATGCAAAACTGACTTTCTATTTTTCAAGAGGAAAATGCCTTATTATGCCAGTAGTTTCTGGGTTTAGCACTTTACCAATGACATTTTTGAATGCTTGTGATACATGCTTGTTTTTGTGGAAGCCAAGGTAAACTGCCTAACTACTGGAACATTTATGAATGATAGTAGTATTGATAAACTCTGTAAACTTGCAGGAAAACCTAAGGAAAAAGTTTAGTAAAGGTTAAAATGCAGCTTGCTTCTTTTTCTTCTGCTAATAAACCCATCAGTTCAGAACACTGTTTAATTCTTGTGACTTGTATAACTGACTGGTTAACAAGCTGAGTAATGTATTCAGAAGATTGAAAGAGGTAAGAGGTCCTTCTGAGGTTTCCCTTTGTTTAACTTGTCCCCATCCCTTCCATGAGCCTAAAAACCCAAGATGCTTCAAATGAGGAAAAAGAAATAATAGCATTAATGTCATATCAGAACATGTAATGGCGTAATATTTTATTGTTATCTGGAATAGTGAATAAAAAATAAGTTACAGCATGAGCATGGCTTCTATTAAAACTTACTTGAAAAATCCGAGAGGCAATACATGGCATCAGTGAGCAACATGGTAACTCTCCCAGCCTGTGTTATGGGAATGGGCTTGGTCCCTGCTGCCTCCTGGAAGCGAGTTTATAATGGCATTATGCTGTCTTCAGTCAGTCTTTGCCTTTCCAAGCTGGGGTACTTATGAGTTCTCTTAAAGCTTTTAGTTAAAGGAAGCCTAGAGGATTTAAGTTTAATAACATCTTAAAGTCTTCCTTCTATAATGGTTTCTATTGCCACATCTGTTGCACAGATGAGTTTACTACTCATACGGGTTTTCTGAAAGAAAGCAGTAGATAGCGGAGTTGTACTAAAAGTAAATATAGCCTGAGACCTAGACCAGTCAAATGTATTAAAGGCAATGTAGAATATCTAAAAGGCTCTTATTTTTGTTTATATAATAACCAAAGAAGCACGTTTTTTAAAGTTATATACTTCCTCAGTTTAGGAGGGTTGCCTCTTACCTGTCATTTGTGATGTGAAGGTGTGTATACTTCAGAGATATATACGGCAACATTCAGGGACATCCTAAAACCTCTGCTGTTTTCTCAATGATTTTATACATGTTATATATGTATCAATTTGTCATTTTGTGATCCCTGTGAGCTTTGGAACACTTTGCTTGAATTTATTATAATAATGGACTTAGTGTTTAATATTAACAGTAACTGACCTAGGTGAAATGAATATTAAGTTGCCACTTTGTGAAGTTACATGACATACAGTTTTTAACATTAAAAAACAATTTGAAGGAATAATTAAACTCTAGGATTTTTTTTGCTTTATCATGCTAAAATATTTTTCTTACTCTTTCAGTTGATAAGCTCTATGAGCTCAGTAGCAGAGCACTGTCTCCCCTCCTTACTACGCACCTTGTTTGACTGGTACAGGCGTCAAAATGGAACAGAAGATGAATCTTATGAATATAGACCTCGGTCAAGCACAAAATCAAAGGGGTAAGAGTTTTCCTTGCAGAAGTCTGTTGGATTTTTGTGTGCTTTCTCATAAGTAAATGTGTGCTTTGTACTTCCTGTGACAAGTATGTTGTGTTAGGATTTGTCCTTACCTAACTTTGTGTAGAAAGAACACAGACTTCTTTTAAGTAGTATATTTAACTTGTATAGATGATATGCATGAAGTGACTTAATGGTTTTGGTGTGGATATACAGAAGGAAGTTGGATACTGTTAATTCCAAGCTAGTTTGTCCCTTTTCAAATTGTTTTGACTGTTGGCAGGTCCTTTCAGGAGGAGGGGGCAAGATGTCAGTGCTGTGCCAAACCCCCAAGTCTTTCCAGCTATGCATTTTATACACATGTGCAACAGTGATTACGTGAAAAACAGGGCAGACATTGTCTCTGCAATATTTGTGTTCAGTCTTGCGTATGATACCTGTGTTCTTGATTTCCTGTTTTAGGGATGACCAACAACGTGAAAGAGATTATCTACTTGAAAGGAGGGACTTAGCTGTAGATTTCATTTTTTGTTTAGTTTTAATAGAGGTTCTAAAACAGGTAAGCTCTTTTGCTTTGGAACATTAATTTTAATATTTTGCTTTTAATGTCTGTTTTGATCATCTCCTTTAAATTTTTATTTTAAAAACTATAACGTATCTATAATGAGCATACATAAGGCTGTAATTATACTCTCAGTTACATAAAGCCTTTGGCCTCTCCTGTCTTTTCTGTACATGCCTGCATTATCTCTGTTCATGTGTCTTGGAAAGCTGCTGATGCACTGCAAAAAGCAAAACTGTAAAAAATAACACTTTATTTATGTTCAGTACCCTTTGTCAGCTTAAATGTTTTTGAAATACAGGGTGAAATTACTGAATAATGAGACTAAAATTAAAAAATTAGAGAAGGTATGTAACTTTGCTTAGAATTATCCTTATTTGGCTAAGAATGCCACTGCAGATTGTGTAAATGTTCATATATTGTAGAATTAGCTTGATATATGCCAGCAAAGGATGTGTCCTTGGACACTGGTGGGAGAGATTTCTACAGAGCATCTCACGGTACTGTTTATTTGCTTCATACACGTGTGTGGGTGCTACATACATGTAAATGATATGTGCATTTCAGATACCTGTTCATCCAGTGCCAGATCCTTTAGTACATGAAGTTCTAAACTTGGCTTTTAAGCACTTTAAACATAAGGAAGGGTAAGTTTCACTTGTGTACTTTAAAATATTTTGTATTACCAGCCTGTGCTTGATTGTTGTGATTGCTCACCTTTGCCTCACGTGTAACATGTTGGTGATAATACCAGTGTAAATGAACACTAGTTGATGTCTTTAAGTTGAAAATATATCTTGAAAGAACACAGCTGTGTTCAATGTAACACTGAGTTTATTTTGCTTAGAATGTACAGAATGATTTGCATATGCAGACACAGTAAGAAAAATCTGAGTTTGGATAACTACAGTAAAATTTCTATCCAGAATATGTTTCTTGTGAAATAAGAAATGAAACATTACTTTAAATGTCTACCCATGCGTTTTATGTTTGAATTTAATTATTTTTATGGTAATAATTTGTCTTGCTAGAGGACAACCTTTTTATTTGTAATTGAGAATTTGCTTTGGGTTTAGAAGATCAAAGTTGTATTTAATGGGGTTTTTTCCATTTATTGAGGTTTTTTTCTCTTTAGGTATTCAGGAACCAACACTGGGAATGTGCATATTATTGCGGACTTATATGCAGAAGTGACAGGAGTTCTTGCACAGTCAAAGTAAGTTCGGTCTCTGACTCTTTGTGTTTAGGGACAAACCAATGTAGACTTAAAGACTATTAAATACAGCAGAATCTATTCATGTCCCCAGTAACTAATCCTGTAAGTGTCAAGTGTAGCCGGGTGTAGTCTGTTGTGTCTGTCTTATGTTCCTGCACAGTAAAATTGAACAAATCAAGAAATAATCTTTAGTACAATTGCTTTGCAGTCAGCTTGTTAGGGGCAGGGAAAAAAGGCCCTGTGCCAGTCAAGTGTTATTTAGTAAACTGGTATGTTCTAATCTGCTGATCATCGTAGGCACTCTTAAATGCCTAGATTTGAAGTTCAGGGTTCATCTTGCTTGCGTTTCTCATACAGTAGCTGCTGTTATTGTTACAGACTAAAGAAATTGGTTCAAAATTATAGACCTCATGCAAAAGTAACTAAGAATGCAAATAATTGCCATCTGTATCCCTTGTTCAGGTTTCAAGCTGTTAGGAAGAAGTTTGTCACTGAATTAAAGGAACTGCGACAAAAAGAACAGAGTCCTCATGTAGTACAGAGTATCATCAGTTTGATTATGGGAATGAAGTTTTTTCGAGTAAAGATGTATCCTGTGGAGGATTTTGAAGCATCATTTCAGTTCATGCAGGTAAACGAATGTTATAGAAAACTGGGATGAGTATAATTTTTAATGTTTAAGTCATGAAGCTACAATGACACTTGCTGTGATCAGTCTCTTACTCTACTTGTGTGCCGTCCTTCATCCTTTTCTGTTCAGTCAAGTTTTCAGGGGTGTGAATTATTTGTTGCTCTGCAGTTGGTGAGTATCCGACATCAGGAGAAACCTTTCACAATTGTCTCACTAATACGGGAAACCTGTAATATATTAATTTAAGACTGAATGAAAATGGGTAGCAATGAAATAATTTTCTGTCTTCATGAAAGCAGTGTGTTAAAGAAAAAGAATTATTCGATATATCATTCTTTTAATAAGTGAGATTCAAGACATACTTTTCTTTAAAAACACTATGGATTATTTATTGTGTATGGAATATTTAATTATCATTAATTTTCTTTGCATCAAAGTCCTTTGAAAATGAAAATTAGTATATAAAAATAAAGTGTAATCTAATAATTTTAATAGAGATAAGCATTAATTTTTTTAAGCTTCAGAATAATCTGAGGGAAAATGTGCATATTTATATTCTGTTATATTCTGAGTACTCTTTATATTCTGAGTTAAAAGTAAATAGCTATCTGGTATTCCAAATGTTCTCCTTTCAATTTATTGAGGTGTATTGCTGGGCAAACAGGTTTTAAAGCTCCTTACATTTTGTGAAGTTGATACTGTTAAGGAATATAAGACTAACTCAAAACACAATGCATGTTTTAAATTAAAACAACTAATGTTATACTGCTGGTGGGTTTTATGGCATAGTTACGTTTGTATTCTTTTTTCTAAATATTTTTCTAATGTTTCTTTACTAAGGAGTGTGCTCAATACTTCCTGGAAGTAAAAGATAAAGATATAAAACATGCACTTGCTGGTTTGTTTGTGGAAATTCTCATACCTGTGGCTGCTGTAAGTATTTTAATCCCCCCTGCTACACTGTTCCTCCCACTTTAAATTGGGCTCTCGTTATTAGAATTGCTTCAATTAATCCTCAAAATATTACATTTTTCTAGATTCAAAAAGACATCTGGTACCTAAGGAGGGGTTATAAGAAGGCTGAAGAGGGACTTTTTACAAGGGCATGTAGTGATATAACAAGGGGGAGCAGCTTTAAACTGAAAGAGGGTAGGATTAGATTAGCTCTTAGGAAGAAATTCTTTACTGGGAGAGTGGTGAGGCACTGGAACAGGTTGCCCAGAGAAATTGTGGATGCCCCGTACTTGGAAGTGTTCAAGGCGAGGTTGGATGGGGCTCTAAGCAACCTGGTCTAGTGGCAGAGGGGGGAGTTAAAACTAGATTATCTTTAGGGTCCCTTCCAACACAAACCATTCTGTGACTGTTAAGCAGATTACAAGCACCTTCACAGTCTTAAAGGGAAATATGTTGGCTTGTGTGTTAGCTAGTTTCCAAAGTTTTTTCAGAACTTTAAAAAATTGTGTGTTTTCTAGACACCTTTATTACCAGAGCATTGTGTAATTTTATGCATGCTCTAAAAACTTGAAATTTCCTTGTTTTAGTATTTATTTTCTCAAGGGTCTTGTTGACTTTTCTTTGTTAGCTGAAACCTGTTAAGCTCTTTCTAGAATAAGATGAGATACGTAACATTTTTGCAGTCTGATAAGGAGAGTGTGAACTCTTATGCAAGAAGGAAGAATGTAAGTTTTGGCTAATTAAATAAAAATAATTTGAAGAGGTGAATGTCCACTAGATTTAATCCTTCAAGTGGAAGAGCAGTCAATCATCTCCTGTGTGCGTTTTAAATCTAAAAGTAGAAATTTCACACAGCAGCCATGAACAAGGAAACAAAGCTTGATATCGTCACAGTGTTGGGTGCACAGGGCCTGTAATGCTGCTTGTGAGAATGTTTCAGTCAAGACAGGCTCTTTCCTCCCAGGCTGCTTTGCTTGGTTGTGTGAAGCTTGTTCAACAGGTCGAGAAGAAATAATGGCACCTGAGTATACATACTTCAAATTGACCATTTACCACAAGCTCAGTTAATTTCTTAATAGTAGATTGATACTTGGTATGGTTGTTGTCTAAAATGTTAGTTGTATTAGCAGATGCCAGGCCACATTGTGTTTGGCATGCAGTCCCAAAAAATGGCAGGTTGTGGCTATGTTGCAGCTGATTGTAGGGACATATCTTGCTATATATGGAGAACTGGGACATGTAGATCTTGTTCTGTAGAATGGGATCTACGAAGACTAGCAGGCTGGGTGGGCATCCCGTCTGAGCAAGATCATAGGAAAAGAAAGATAACTCCCTCTGAGCTCTTCATCCTCTTTTAAATAGTTTACCTTGCCCTGGGCCATGGACAAATGCTTCTTTCCCTTCCCTGGTCTGAGTCATGGTTTTTTGAGGGGGTTTTTGGGTGGGGTTTTTTTGTTTGTTTCTGAGTTTTTTGTTTTGGCTGTTTTTTGTTTGGTTGGTTAGGTTTGGTATTCTTGGGGCTTCGGGGGGTTTTTAAATGTTTAAATTAGAACGGAGACAATCTTTTTTCATAAGACATAACTAGAAAGAGGTGGTTCTAGTAACTGTTTATTGGAAGAAGTTTTGATCTTTCCCAGGCATGCTTATGCTCTTCTAGAGAAGAATTTCTTGTCCTATTACAGAGTGAACACATTTTGTCGTTTGAATTCTGTAGTTGCTTGGCAGTTGGTGTGGGAGTGCCGAGTGAAACTACTTAGCATTTAGGTAAATGCAAATATTAGTTTGCAGAATCATAAACATGATGAAAACTGCGCCTACAATAATGAGGAAGAAGCAGCATTTGGGAGTTGGGACTATCTGGTGGCAAGGGTGGAGGCAGGAACACCAGCGGTGTGGAGCCCTTGCGGTGGTGTGTGATCCCTTCCTGCAAGCACAGCCTGAATCAGCGCTTCAGACAGTTGGGGAGGGAGGCTTGATCTTTCCTTCTGACTCATTGAGTCTCTAATCATTTCGTACAAATAGAGCTTCTTAAAAAGAAGTGAAGAGCCTGCTCCCAGAGTGAGGTGCAGTTGAGCAGGTTAGTCATTCTCTTGGAAGATGTGAGATGCAAGTTTGAATATTTTTGATGCAGCTGAAGGAATTGAATTGTATTGTAGATCTTTCTGTATCTTGGATACAGAAAATCACTTAAGTGAGGAAGCTGTTGGGTTTCAGCATTGAGACTTCTTTACTGTCATTCTCTTGCTTAGTCATTCAGGCATTTTAAGAAACCTGACCTGTGTGACGAATCACAGCGCATTTTATAGTAGGCAAGTTAGGGCTGCTCTGAAAGCCTAAGGTGACATCCCAAAGCAATAATGTGGTGATGACAACAACTGACTGATTTCTCATGTGGACCTAGCAGAGTACTAATCAACCTATAGCTTAAGAATAGCAAAAGATAAATAATTTGGTACATAGGAAGTGATTTAAATCTTAACTATTTTCTCAGTTTCTTCTTCGATCTGTACACATTACAGAGATACATGCTATTTTTATACTTCTATATCAAGAATGTTTTTAGAGTGTTCCTAGCAAGGTGGCATGATTTTTCTTTATATAGCGTTAGTTGATATCAAGTTTATATAATATTAATAACTACAAATAACAAAAATAACAAAAATTGTCTTACGTTTTAAGGAAATTATGTGTACAGAGGACCTCTTCCAAAAAAGCAAGTTCAGTCTCCGACATCCCACCCTTCAATTTGATAAATAAAGCAGAAACAGGTTAAAACAGTAGGTCGAGAGTATTGTTTAAATGGATCATCATAGGTATCCAGAGAGAAGCCTAAGAGCCTTGCAGAGGTTTTGATAAAGAAGATGGTAACTGCCTGGGTTGTAGAAGGAAACCTCTTCTATGTGCAAGGACAGAGCGACTCAAAGGGTGTAGGGCTCCATGTATGTTTCATTAATTCTGAAAGCTGAGCAAAGACAACTTGCATGGTTGGTTGACTAGTAATCCTTTGGATTATTTCTTAAATTTTCAGTTTTCAGTATTGGAGGACAAAAAAGAAAACAGGAGCAGTTAAGAGGGGGACTGTTAAAGTTACAGATATTACTTTTTTAAATAAATAAAAATATGCATATGAAGAGTTTCAATGTAGTTTTTATTTGTTAGTTGGTATCAAATACATTTTCTTCTTTAAGTATGGAATAGAGGCCACATTCTTAAAACAGTTTTTTTTAGTGGACTGTTTTGCTGGGGTGGGGTTTTTCGTATGTTTGCTTTAATTGTTAATTTTAGCTGTGTGGTTGTAGTGTTTGGCATGATTTCTTATGCTTCTGTTTATATTTCAGATAAATACACTCAAATACCTTCCTAATGTAAAATGTAACTTTAGAATGGTTTTGAATCCAAAGACATCTTAATGTATATTTAAATTGCCTTCTGTGTTAATTTTTAAGCCCATTAATTTGTGTATTTTTTTTAATAGGCTGTTAAAAATGAAGTGAATGTGCCATGTTTGAAAAATTTTGTGGAGATGCTTTATCAGACTACCTTTGAATTGAGTTCAAGAAAGAAGCACTCGCTGGTATTTTAAAGAAATATTTCAACTTCTCCATTTTGTTCATCTTAGGCTCTTAAGCTAGTACATTATATGAGGAAAAGTTTATCAGCCGTATTAATTTAAATCTTAATGTCTCAGTATAATTGAATTCCCACAGTTTATGTGCATGTGCTCTAGTTTTGCCTTGTTTCTTTGTGCAGATATGTGCTCTTGTTATCTCACATGAGATTGTCTTGAAATCAGTGCTTGGTTTTGATTATTTCAGTGGGTTTTAGCAGAGTTATTTAACCTAATGTCTTTTTTATAAAAACTTGAATTCAGGGAGTCTGAATATATTTAAATTAGGGTTAATTGAAAGATGCGTGTGTCAGACAACACTTTTCCAGTAAAATAGCATCCTCTTAATAGCCCTGCTCTGCCTGTCTCCTCTTTTTGTTTTTCTTTTTCCAATATTTTTTTATTATCTCTTATTTATGCACTATTTGGTTATTTTTGATGACTATGGCAGCCATGTTTTGAGTTGATTCACTTCACTTTGCTGAAAATGTAGAGCTAATTTTTGTGTTTCAGTTGACATATTCAGTAAATGCAAGTGAATTTAAAATGTTTTATTCTAACTTTCATGTTAGGGACAAACTTCACTTTCTAGTATTCTGCACGTATAAAGCATATGTCATTGTATTGGTTAGACTCCTTATGTAAGAGTAACATAAAGTGGTTGATGTTAGTATTCAAAATGTCATTTTATTTATGAAGTTAAAAACATTGTATCAGAGTACAATTTACCTACTCATCCTTTAATTTTGCTTCATAACAAGCAAATCTGCAGTCAGATTAGGTACTAATCACCATTATGTGTTAAAGTATGTGGTACTTAAATCTTACGTTACTAAAGCAAAGCTAAATCATACTCTGCATATTCACAGATTTATTTAAATTAAATTATATTGTGGATCTTCAATAAAATTAGATCTTGAGTAGAAGTAGCATTTCTGACAACTCAAAGTCTGCCTCAGTTTTTACTGAGTTGATTTTTTTCCTGAATATTCTTGGAGGCAGTTCACCTGCCCAGCATGTAGGACTACATGACTTGAGTCTTGTGGTTGCAGGGTAAGCATGAATGCAGTATGAAGGGTCAGACTGCTCTCAGTCCTTGTTTGAGATCAGGCCTTGCTGGGGGATGAGGTTCACCTTGGTGCCAGCAGTCTGACACCTTGAACTCTTACAGCATCCAGGAGCTTACCCAGGGCACTACGCCTGGCATGTGTCTCAGTGCAGGGGAGAGGCTGCCATGCAGTGCCAAAACTGTGAGAGTGAGCGACAACAACCGTGTGTCTCATTCTCAATGTACAACACTTAGGAGGTCTGCAAAGAGCAATTTGATAAATTCTTTTTCCCCCCTACTCGTAGGCTTTGTATCCATTGATCACCTGCCTGTTGTGTGTCAGTCAGAAACAGTTTTTTTTAAATAACTGGCACGTTTTCCTGCAGAACTGTTTGTCACATCTAAAGGTAAGAATCCTTTTTAATTAAGGAACTGTTGCAAATCACTAGCATTTATTAAAATGTGTTCTCAGCATTCTTGTGCCAAATAAACAATGAATAATATTTGGCTGTTTAAAAGGACACTGAAATATTTTTCTAAAAAGAAATTAAATGTTTCGAGTCTCTGTATTAAACTTAGCAGTAAGTTTTTGTGATGCTTTGTCATGTTGGAAATAAGTGTGTGTCCCCTTGGGGATTATCTTTTTTATTGAGTAAAATCTGCAGAAGTGTCTGCTAATAAGGGCTATTCATGCCAGAGAAAATACAAACTGTAATTCTTTATGTGCAAATTATATGTGAGAAAATAAGTGACTTGTCTGCTCTTCTAAGTAGAATGTACAGGAAGTGCAAAATTTCTCTCTCTTATTCACTTATTGAAGGAATAGAAAATGAACTGTGAGACCAGAAGAGATGTTATATCTACAGCCCGTGATACATATTTAAAAAAAAAAAATTGCAGTGTCCCTTTAACTTGTGACATCTGTTGATATCATTGTAAACATCAATTGGTTTATAAAGACATCAAGACACTTAAAAATTAGTGACTTTCTTGTAGCATTATTTGTTGTACATGTTCTTTCCTTGATTATGCTTAACATAATTCATGATTTTGCCTAATGTATTGATTTTGAAAATGTTAATAAATTCTTTGATCCTCTTTCACAATATTGATTCTGGTTAGCTATGAGTGACAATTCTAAAGCTTATTCATAAAATACGTAAACCAGCATGAAGTCAAAAGGATAATGTTTTAGCTGCTTGGATTGTTTTTAAGGGTCATTTTGTTCTTACATCTTTCACACCTTTCTGTTGCTTGTTGGGTTCTGTATATTTTTCATCTAACATTATTGCAGTTCTTTTGCAATATTTGCCTTGATTTTTGTTTTGTGGTTTGTTTTGCTTGTGGAGGCTGCTTGTGCTTTTGTTTTTAAAGCTTTTAAAAAAACTCCTTACAATCTAGGAGTTGCCTTTTTCTGGCATAATGTCCATTGCTGATAATGGATGTATTAAAACTATAAATGCCAGTGAGTTCAACTGGTAGTTGCTGAGCATGCATTTTATACTTGACTTAGTTTTGTTAACCACTAACAGCTTAACACATTTACTGTAAGGCTCTATTCAGCAGAAATTCCACATACGGATTTCTGCAATTCAGAATTTGCAGTGTTATGATGCTATGCCATCACTGAGTTCTTTAGGATATTTTATGGCTTGGTTTAATTTGGCACACCAAATGCTATCAAGTTTTTTGGGTGCCTACCTTGTTCAGAAACTTTGTTGAGCTTAATCTTGAAAAATACACCCCCACTGTCCTCATGTGTCTTATGAATTAATGTGTTCCTTTGTTTCTGAAGCTAATTAAATGCATGCACTCTGTAATAAGTAATCTCATTAATTTATAAATCTGAATTTCACAGCAGTTTAGTCTTTGAGATTTCCCCTTCCCCATTTTATTTCCTGATTTTCTAATGATTAAATTTTTTTTATTTGCAGTTATTTAACTATGTAAAATGAAATGAGAAATTCTGAATCCATTGCCTGTAGTGTCTTTGTAATTGATAAAGTAATTTTGAGAGTTACTAGGAAATACTTAGAGCACTAATAGGATTCATCTACCCCTGCTGTATTTGTTGAAATTAACAAATTAGGAATTGAAATAATGATAACACTTAGAGTCTGTCACAGGGGTATTCTATGAAAAGTACAGGCATGCTAGAAAGTCACCAAGAGGTAACGTAAGTAATGGATTTGTGGTGCTGTCTTTATTCCCTGGTGATTGCCCAGTGCAAACTCTTGCTTAGCCATGAACACCACATCGCACTTTGGTGACTGAAATAAGCCATTTCCCATTTGCCATGGTGTGAAAGCTCACACCTTTGCAGTTGTCCCATAGTACCTGATGCAGTTTGTTCATACCCTGCCTTACCTTCTGGTGCTACATTAAATTTGATAATGCTCCTGAGAGTGCTCTGAATCCTAAACCTGGCAGTATTTATGGCCTTTGTAAACTCTCTGTGCTGGGTTTCAGTGCACGTTGCCTTTAGTTATCCTCAAACCAAGCTTAGTGTGTGGGCAGAACATCCTAGCCTTGTGAAAGTAGGAAACCTAGTGGTCTGGACCAATGCAAATAGCACATCAGTGAGTTGTAAGAGCCAGTTTAGACCAGGAGTGTACTAAAGGGGTTTTTTTTTGATATATGTATAGCTGGCTTTGTCATACAAAGCTGTTGGGATGCTGCTTCAGCACTGAGCCCAGCAGGCATTTTTTTACATACTCTGTAGTGTAGGCAAAATTCTGAATTTGTTCAGCAGACAGTGACACTGGGTCAGTATTGTAGAACACTTTGTTTACTTTTTTTGACTATTACTTAGACTAATTCTAGTAAGTTTGTCAGAAAGTTGATAAATTCTTGGATGAATCTGAGTTGTTGTGGTATCTTTACTACCTCTTCTGGAGAGAGGAAGGAACTTTTTAAAAAGCTGCAGAAATGGGAGAGAACAGTGTCTGTCATTCTGTGCCACAGTTGGCTGGAAAAAGAGTATTTTTTTTCACAGTTTACCCATAGTGTCTGTTACCACAAAACCTTGAAAGTTGAAGAAACGTTTTCTGCCACTATAGCAAACCTTTTATTTCTACTGAATAGAGTCCTTGCTAGACAGCTATCTGTTGGTTTTGTGCTTTTTTTCATCTAACATGCATGTGCCTCCCATTCTCATGTTTGTTATGTTTTGCTGTCTCACATTGCTTTATTTAGATGCCATCTAACAACAGTATCAGAAAACAAATAGAAACACTGCAGGTGAGTTAATATGTTGTCGTAACTCAGTGAAATGTTGCTTTGTCTCATGTAAATACTTTCGTTTTGGTTTATGTTACTTGTATTTTGTGCTTTCCTTTTTTTGTAAAATTGCTGTTAGTACTGTTAAGAAGCAACAGGACTAATGTTTCAAAGATCTTTTTCTCTTGCCAGGGAGTAAAGGAGAAAGATCAGAAAATGGTCTAATACCAATTTTTCCTTGGGGGTGAAAGTGTGTCTTTGTGAGATTGATTATCAGTATTACAACTGGTTTCCCTGAACAGCAGTGCATGTTTCCACTGGAAATAACTACCTATTCAGATGTATGGGTTTTTCTGTTATTTCATTTCAAAAAGTGTCTTGCATGTGAGCAAACTGAAAACATTTTCACAATAAAAGAAGTGTGAAACTGATTTACTGTAACAACTTGCAGTGCACTAACTTGAAAGACTTTTACACTGTTGGTTTTGCAGGTTTTAAAAAGTAGAAATTGTTTTAGTTCAGAACAGAAGAAAAGTTTAACATCAGTATTAAAAAGTACTTTCTTCAGTAAGTGACTACATTTGACTAACATGGAAAAAATGCTATTTTGTTTCTTGCCGTCATTGAGATTTGTTTCATTGACTCATTTAATGTGTCATGTAAAACCACCGTGATGTGCTCTTATGTTTTTCGTTTTGTAACAGATACTGTTCTTGACAACTTTTTTCACAGTCTGCTGATACCATAATTTATGTTAAAAGTTTTAGGATTTTGAACAAAAATATATTTTAAAAAAACCTGTGTAGAGTACTTTAAAATCTGATAGACATCATCTAAAAAAGACTAAAATTCAGCCAGGTTGTTGAATTACATAGCCATTTATTCCTTATTCTAGTTGCTCTAATGTCTAAGAAGAAAGAAATACTGACATGTTAACACCAGGTGGACACAAAGTGTGCTATAATTCAGACCCCCAAAGCAATTTTCTTCTAGCATATTTGTTTAGTTCTTCATGATAGGAAGTGATAATGAAAATTTTCAATGCTTAAAATAATAAAAGTACTGCAGGATTTATTTTGTAACTCTTTTTAAAAGGTGAATGCCTCATTATATACTCCTTTTTATTCTTTATAACAAGCAAACTTTGTCATAACTACTCAGAAGTAGCTCTCGGATGATACACCTGCTAACAGATGGAGTGTTGTTTACACAGTATTAAAATATCTGCTATATTATTATTAAAATACCTGCTACCTTTACTGGGTTTTTTTATTAGATTATTAAAAGCCAACAATACTTTTTTGGTTTACTTCTGGGCCTGTAAATGAAGCTCTCCTGTAGAATATCAGAAATAAGAAAATTGGAGCATTACTCAGTTCCAGATGCATTTCAGATAGACTTTGATAACACGTACCAAAGAATTCCCCAGCCTACTTTGACAATCAATAATTGTTGGCCTGTAAGTTAAATACAATGAGTAATAATATTGTGGATTTTTTGCTGTTTAAGCTGATTAGAATCAAAGTTATCACAGTCTCACCCTCTGGTACAGTTACGTTTGCTTCTTCCTCAAAGCAGCACTGCAGGTAAATTAACTGAACAGTGGGACAATTATGAGTGTGAATAGTAATCAGGGACAGGTGTAACTTCTTACTGGATAGATTTTGTCTAGATCACTTTCCTAAATTCACCCACTGCCTAGTTACAGGTGCTAATTCAGAGGTGATGGCAGCACACATTGATGAGTGTGAAAGGAGGATAGAACAGCATTATCACCAATGTAAACTGGGTTAAGTTATTCCCTCTAATATTCTGGTAGTCAGTCATGTATGTTACTTGTCTGTACTGCTTTGAAATACCACTTCTGCCTCTGTGATTCTGTGAGAGGCTTTTAGCCTTTCTTAAAATAAGATGGTGCCAAAACCAGTAGTCTGGACCCACCTGTGTTAAAACCACCAAAATTACTCTCCTTCGTGTATATAGCCTTTTACACAGACATGGACATGAAATTACTTTGATCAGCTTACTGGTGCAAGTTGGACTTTCTTACTGCTAGAATTAATGCAGAGGGAGTGTTGAAGTTGTGGAGGAGAGGACCATGAATGAGACCATCTCTTTTTGAACAGTATGGTTGTAGTTCTGCTTACACCCTTTGTGAATTTGCACTCCATTTGTCCTGGAAGGATTAAGTCATCTGCTGTTCTGACTCACTGGCTTGTGGCACAAAATATGAAATTAGTTACGTTCAGGTCGTCATATAGATATGTCTTGAAACAGAGAGACTTCACTGGAGATGGGGAAGGTGTGGTTTTGGGATTCTTTTGTTAGTTTTTTGTTGGTTTTGTTTGGGTTTGTTAGTTTAAATTGGGATAATGCCTAAAAAGTTGACAACTGGGAATCATTTATTATATTCAGAAGTTTATACTTACGGCCAAGTCCAAGAATCTTGCTGGACACTTCTAGATTGTAAGTACTCCAAGAATCCCTATTTGGAAAGGAGGTTTGGTTGGAACGGAGTTGGAGTTGGTACAGAGAATGTTAGTTACTTACTGTTTCAGACAGTTCAAGAGCTCGGAGGAGCAAAGATAAACTCGTGGTAGCAGCTTTAAAACAAAAATTGTTTTACATACAGTACATAATTTGAACTGAATTGTGCTGCAAGATTTTATATTAATTCAAGAAAAGGTAGCATAATTGTTACAACAAAAATTCATTCAAAGTGGGTAAACACATAGAGCCTGCAGGAAGTGTCTACATTGTGTGAAGGCACACCCAGAGCAGCATCCTTGTGTGCCTGCCCCGTTTTGCATTCTTTTCTTCTGCACCTGCTACTGTTTGCTGTCACAGACTGAGTGATGGAAAGAGACCTTGCGCTTGATCCAAAGCAGCTGCTCCGCTGTTTTAGACAAACTATAAATTAGTTTGCTATGAAATAGGTATTTGTTACCAATGGCTTTCTGAGAAAAGTTCTTGAAAGCAATATATTCTTGATATGTTCATCTCAAGAGGAAGATCTGCTTTTTTTTAGTTACTGCTCTGCCCTCAGAGTTAGAGATGTGTAAAATGAGCTGGAATTACTAGTTTGAAATTTAGGGAGTATTGGAAATATGCAATACAGCCTTGTTTTTATGAAAAAATATCAAAAACTTGTAGTCAGTATTAAACCCATCTGCTTTCATTTTTAAAAAAATTATTTTCAAAATATATAAACATGATAGAATTTTGTCAGTGTCTCACAGGCAACTATAACTGTATTTTTAAATTTATTTTACAGAATAAAGATCCCAAAATGTCTCGAGTTGCACTGGAATCTTTGTATAGGTTATTGTGGGTTTATGTTATTAGAATTAAATGTGAAAGCAACACTGTAACTCAAAGGTAAGTTCGTTATGCAAGGTATTTTAAACTACTGATTGTTGGAGATTTTATTCCCACCTAGTGATAGCAGAAGAGATCTTGAAGCCAGCTCAGGGATGGTTTAGTCAAGTAAATGGGACCAAACATTTTGTCTTAATAAAGAAAACCAAAAGCCCTTGAGTATTTCGATGGAAAAAAGGAATAGAGTCTAGAATTGTCTTTGCAGGGATAGAAGAGGGCAGAGAGATAAGCAGGAAATTTATTGAAGTTAAAAGGCACTAATGGTGCCAGAACAAATCGGGTATGAAGTGTCCATCACTAAGTATGGGCTGGAAATGAAAAGTTTTTCTTTATAATTGTCTATTATGAAAAATTGGAATAGTCATTCAGATTTTACCCCTCCTCCTGACTATGAGTAACTGGTTTAAAATAGGATATTTTTCAGTTCATAGAGTTTCAGAGTTCGCGATCGTGTTGCCTGTGACAGCTGCGGCTGTACTTCCTGTACATGGTCCTACCTGTCATAGGCTTCTGTATTATTTCATAGCAGCCACACACACTTCCAGACTTGAACTGTAACATCAATGCTGTTATAAGGAGCTATTTTTAAAATAATTAAAAAGAAATTTTAATTTCTTTTTGTTTCTAAATTCTTGTAGCCGTCTCATGAGCATTGTATCAGCACTTTTCCCAAAAGGATCACGTAGTGTAGTCCCACGAGACACACCTCTGAATATATTTGTGAAGATTATTCAGTTCATTGCTCAGGTAAGAGTACATCTAGGTAGAACTATAATAATAGGGTGAACATTATTTGGAAGAAATGTAAATTTAAAGTTAGTTTTTGAAATAGTTGCACTGAATTAATGGTCTTGTATCTTGAGTAGAATTTCTCCAAATATGTGTAACAAACGAAAGAACTCATTCTCTTTCTAGTAGTGGCAAAACTATTTTTGTTAAACTTCAGAAACTGTTGTATATGAACATTATGATGATCAGTATTTACACTTGCATGGCACTGTTGGGAGCTCTGTGTGTGTATATATATATTTATATAGTACACTAATATAATTACTATATCCATGATGATACTTTTGTAAGGGACAAAGCATTAGAACAGTATTACCCACTTATATTTAGCCTGGAGACTGGCCTCTATAGACAGAAATAGTATGCAATGAATGCAGTAGTGTATAGTTGACATTGCATTATGGTTTGTATTATTTTAGGTGCTTCTCTTGTCCTAATATCAAAATGCAAGGTACAGTCTCAGAAGATGAACTCTCACTAATCTTTAACTTTATAGATTCTAGACATCTTTTCTTGTCTTGGAAATAGCTTGTCTGTGCTTCAGGTTCCAAAATGATTTGCTTTTGGTCAGAAATACACAACTGGAGGCAGAATACACAACTCATCACTGTTTATATTTTTTTGTATTTATGTTGTAATTTTTTTTATTCCTTAGGGCTTCTCTTTATCCCTAATTTTTAGTTTTATATAAAAACTCATCTTATTTGTAGAAATGTGTTTATCTGAGATGAATTGTCTGGGAATTTTTTCAGGAGAAATGATTCAACCATATCAGGGGATGAGCTGTGTTGAATTGTACTAGATTTTAAGAAAAAATTAAGTCATAAAAATAAAGAGAAAAAAGGGATTATTTTCTAAACTTTTTTTTGGTTTTTTTAACTTTTAAGACATGACACCCAGTACCTGTGCAAAGCCAAGAAATTATGCGTATTAACAGAAAAGAGATGATCATACTAATCTATTTTCCTTTATAGGAACGTTTGGATTTTGCAATGAAAGAAATAATATTTGATCTTCTTAGTGTTGGAAAATCACCTAAAACCTTCACTATTAATCCAGAGGTAATAAAAGCTCATTAGTTGCATGCCATGAGAACAGGGCATTGGGGGATTGAGGAGGGGAAGTGGTTAGCTATGTTTGAGCCAGGTTAAAAGCAGATTAATGAGTATCTGAAGGAGTGTTCTGCTAACACTAAAGAAGTAATTGTAGTTGTGCACAGTTGCTGTTTGATTTTGGGTGAGCAAGCCAGGAGTCGTTCTACAGTTAAGACTCATTTCAACAATAATTTCAGGAAGTATGGTTTTTTGTTACAGTCTAACTCTAAAGCATTTTTTCAGGACAGTCATACCTAGCTCTTCAAGACCCAAGTCTAACAGATGGGATGTTTAAGCAATGTCTTTCTTCAGTGTGTTGCTCTAGAAGTTCATATCAATTCCTTTAGTGCTCAGTACTATAAAATATTCTGTATCTTAGCCTGGGCCAAGTCAGTTCACTTGAATGAGAGTGTGGAGCGGCACAGAAAGCTTAAACTTTATTCTTGTTACTTTCATTACCCTAATATGTAACATTTAAATAAGCCTGTCCTACTGGAACTGTTCTGCTGTCTGTTTAAAAGAGAGGAAAAATGCAATTTGTATTATATCTCTGTGTTACTTCAATATTGTACTTTCTTATGTTTTCTCTTTCCTTTTTTGTCTATTTTTTGCTCTTGAAGAGGATGAATATTGGCCTCAGAGTCTTCCTTGTCATAGCAGATAGCTTGCAGCAAAAAGATGGTGAACCACCAATGCCAACAACAGGAGTTGTTCTTCCTTCAGGAAATACTCTACGTGTGAAGAAAATTTTTCTTAATAAAACGCTGACAGATGAGGAAGCAAAAGTTATAGGTATGTTGTATTCTTTTGTAAGTTGGCATTTCAATATGTATGCATATATTCTTAATTATTCTCAAGCAGTGCATTTATGTAACTTTATGTATTCATTTTAATTGTTAGCAAGAATTGCTTTGATTTGTCAGAGAGGGCCGCTAGACAGTATTGACTCTCTGATCTCTTAGACCAAATCCATGTCTTTTCTTGAAGTGTTTTGCATTGCCAAATAAGCACAAAGAAGCCTGAGTGCAGTTAGTGTGGTAAATAGCATGGCAAGTTTTTTTCCCTTGATGTCACTCTAAAATGTCCCAAATGTCTCACAGCTGAGTGGAGTAAGACAGTCTTGATCCCTGTGCTCTGTTGATCATCTGTGAATGAGGTAGTCATCTCTAAAGGACTATTTCAACATATTAAATTTAAACTAGAACTAAAAAGCTTAGAATTGAGAAAACAAAGAAGTAACTAATGGTTACTTCATTGCTTATGTTTTTTCTGAAGGAAACTTCTACTTTTGTGTAATATCTGAGAGTTATATATTTATAGATATATATTTCATATATACGTCCATTTGTTTTGACACTTAAAGTATGCATTTCATGTCATCTCTGCAATAAGAAATTTGTCCTAAGCTGAATAGGTAGCAGATATTTTAATAAAAATATGAAAAAAGGTGATGGAATTCTTTGACTTTTCAGGAATGTCCATCTACTATCCTCAAGTCAGAAAAGCACTGGATAGCATTCTTAGGCATTTGGACAAAGAAGTTGGAAGGCCCATGTGCATGACTAGTGTGCAGATGTCTAATAAAGAACCAGAAGACATGATTACGTATGTACTGAACTGCAGCATTTTTGCTGTCACAGTAGCATCACATTATTTTTATGCTCTAATGTTGCAGATGCCATCATTATTGCGTTACAATTGTGAGTTTTTTACTTGACTATTAAGTGAATGTTAGTTTCATTAATTATTGATAAAAATGTTTGTTACCTCCTTAGTTTTGGCATGAAATCAAAAATACGTCTGGTGTACTGAAGTAGATTTTCCTGTTTCTTTGTTGGTTATAAACTGTTTTTGTAGGGGTGAGAGGAAACCTAAGATAGACTTGTTCAGAACTTGCATTGCTGCTATCCCAAGACTGATTCCAGATGGCATGAGTAGGACTGACCTCATTGAATTGCTTGCAAGGTAAGAGAAATGGAATTCTGCTCTTAGTGAATATTTTTTTTTAAATGCTGCGTGTGCACGTTTGTCAGTGCACTCACTATGCTGTGTGAGTTGCTGCATGCAGACCCCATCCTTGCTGCTCCTGCCAACCTTCTGCAGTTGGTCAGGCTTTACTGGCCATGGTAGCAGGAGGTAAATTTATCCTGCAGACCTTGCACTTTTTTTTAGAGAGGGTATTTTGAGAAGTAGGAATTTATTTCTGTTGCTTTGTTTTTTTGAACTTTTTTTACCTTTTTGTTACTGCTGTGTTACTTTTTTTCCTTGATTTTTCTTTCTGTTGCAAATACTATAAACTTTCATAAAGTGATTCTTGTTTGACATTACCAAAATTTGAGACAGGCTCTTGGGGGAAACTTTATTATTTTTCTCTACTAATCCTGCTTTGTTTTGCCATTTTTTTGATCCAACACTACCCATATTCTTCCATCTCTTATCTCAGTTTAAATTGAATGTACCTTATCAGTACTGATAAATAGTTGAGACAGACTTTTAAAAAATTTTTAATGCAAGAATAGTCTTGGCACAGAAATACAAAATAGCTTATATCTTTGAAATTATAAATTCATTTTCATATAATGTTTCAAGTTGAATATATAAAAAGTTAGTTATAATGTAAGAGAATAAGATTTTTCTAACACTCTTTCTTCAGTGTTAAAAATCATATAAAAGACATGAAAGTATTAAGTAATAATATAATACTGGGATAAGTGTCTTCTACCATAGCAGGCTTAGACATATTTTTAAGTCTATGCAGAGGACTTTTGGGAATTTTTTTTTCATATTCAAAGTATATCTCCTTTAACTGCAAAAATAATGTGTTATTTTCAATTTTAATTTGAAGAAAATAGCCTATGCATCACAGGATGCTGGTCTGCTGAACTCTAAGGTGGTTGTTCAGACCCATGCGAAGATGAACCTTTGTTAAAGACTTGACAGTCTCTCTTGAAAATAGTTTATTTGTGTTAAGTTTTACGAAACCTTGCATCATTTTGCTGTAGTAGAAGTGCCTTCTGTTACTAGCCATTTTCAGGTTTATTCAGTGCAAAACATGGACCTCTGTGGAACTGTTCTACATTGTACAGTAAAAAAGGAAGACTAAACACCAAACTTTAAATGATAAAGGCTGGTTAAGAGTATGCCTATCTAGGGTGATGATACCAATATTTTTTCTAAACAGGCTGACAATTCATATGGATGAAGAACTTCGTGCCTTGGCTTTCAATACACTCCAAGCATTAATGCTTGATTTTCCAGATTGGCGGGAAGATGTTCTTTCAGGATTTGTATATTTTATTGTGCGTGAAGTGACTGACATCCACCCAACGCTTCTTGACAATGCAGTAAAAATGTTAGTGCAGCTCATAAATCAGTGGAAACAAGCAGCCCAAATGCACAATAAAACCCAAGATTCTCAGGTATATCTATATAAGGTCCTTTGATGTTAAAACATAGTTTGATTCTACATACAAACTTAGTAGTGGGCTTTACTGGTTTTGTTAAGTAATAAAAATTCAGTTAAATTTCTTACAGTGCTTGAGGACTTTCAGATCTCTTATTTTAAATTAACATTTTTATCAAAACAAAATTAGTCTCAAATTATTAAGTATTACCTAAACACTAATTCATGACCACATTTTGCTTAGATTGTAGGTCATCATGTGTAACTGGAAATATGTAGGAGTTATTAAACAGTAGAACTAAACCCACCATTTTTTACTAGCCAGTAGAAAGGGTTCAAATAAGGTAATATTATAGTCTTTTACAAAAGAGTATTGCTTGAGGTTTTTTTGATTTTGCTCTCATTGCATCGTCTTGTGAAAAAGTGAAATGAAGATGTTCTTGTGGTACTTGTTTGGACTAAATTCAGAGAGGTAATAAAAAATGAAGTGACTAATATTTTGTCATTCTCATAATGCAAAATTTTACTAGTAGCCAAAAATCTAAGTATTTTATGATTAAATCTGCCATCACCAATAATGGAACTGTATCTTAGTTGTGTTTATTTTTTCTTCGTTTGCTTAACTTCTGTGATGTTTTTCTTAGCGTGGTGTATCCAATGGGGCTGCCCATACCCTTCCCCTGGAGAGGACCCTTTATTCCAGTGTATTTCATGTGGTGGAAGGCTTTGCTTTGGTCATCCTTTGCAGCACAAGGCCTGCCACCAGGCGATTAGCTGTCAGCGTTCTCAGAGAAATAAGGGCCTTGTTCACGCTTCTAGAAATTTCAAAGGTAAGAGTTGATGACCCCTTCTTATGACTGCCTGGTGAAACTGCTTTCATTTTGACATTCTTTGAGCTTGGTTTGCTTTGTGTTTTGTAGAGCGATGATGAGTTGGCTATAGATGTAATGGACAGACTAAGTGCTACTATCCTGGAGAGTTTCATACATCTCACGGGGGCTGACCAGGTTGGACATTTTTTATGGAAAGTTGCTTGTAAGATGAGATTATTCTGCAAAGCTATTCCAAATAAACAGTTTATTAAATAAATAGTTTAAATGATAGTGTCACTACGTTCATGCTAATTTTATCAGCAGTTTATCACCACAAAGAGAAAAAGGCAAAAATCTTGAGGAATGTTGTGAGGTTGACACCACTGTTGTAAACTTTCTGACTGATAGTGTGTCGTTATCACCACCATATAAACACTGACAGCTGTGTCTTCATCTGTTTTTTCTCATCTTGCTCATAGACTGCAATTTCTTAAAAGCAAAGGGCACTGCTTTTTTCTGCAGTAATATAGTGTCATAACAGTCAGTGTGCTCTTTATCCATGATGAAAGCCGTAATAACTGTCAGTGAATAACAACTGAATTCCATACTTATGTATTTATTGTGAACTCCTAAGTATCAAGGAAACTTCTGATTTTAGGATTAGGAAACAAGTTGGAATTCAGTAGTAAGGCTTTTAGAGTACAAATCTTTTGGAAGAATTAGATCATTATGCATGAAAGGGCCTTTTTCTAGGATTTGCTATTTCCTAGTACCAGTTTATTCTCAAACAACATGTTTCTATAGCTGTACACATTAAGGAATTCTGTAAAAAACCCCATAAATTACTTTTTTATCTGTTCCAGATGTGGTTTCGACACTGATACTTTATTAGATAAATAACAGTGAAGAGATTGTTACTTAATATACATGGATATTAAGTATTGCCTCATTGTCTTTTCTATGCACACAGACTACTTTACTGTACTGTCCCAGTTCAATAGATTTACAAACTCTGGCTGACTGGAATTCCTCCCCCATCAGCCACCAGTTTGATGTGGTCAGTCCGTCACATATTTGGATATTTGCACATGTGACTCAAGGCCAAGATCCATGGATTATAAGCCTCTCAAGTTTCATGAAGCAAGAAATTCTTCCAAAACACTGCCCAACAGCTGTAAGCTATGCTTGGACGTTTGCTTATACAAGACTTCAGCTGCTGTCTCCACAAGTGGATATCAAGTAAGTTGATTTCTAAATACAGTATATTATATTGAGTATTCTTTCAAGTTTTATCATCATTGTAGTGTCATTATTGTTTCAGTGAGGTAACATATAAACTCTTGATATTGCCTGTGGATTTAATTCAGCTTTGTATATCAAAAAATTAAAGCAGATTTATTTGGATAAAAAGGTCATCTGCTGTAAAGATTAATTAATTAATGCCTTTGGCCATATTGTAATTCAGCAGATTTGAATATAAAAGCATGCATTATTGATGTACAAGTCTGCTCTGAATAACTTATTCAGTTTACCATGTTAACAATTTGGGAAGCAATGGCATATGCATAATTGAAAAATAAATTCAGTAGAACACCGAGGTAAAATGTGGTAAGCTTCATTTACTCTACTGAGCTCTTCTTTCTTTTTTTAATAGCAGCCCTATCAATGCAAAGAAAGTAAATACTACTACAAGCAGTGACTCCTATATTGGGCTCTGGAGAAACTACCTGATTCTTTGCTGCAGTGCAGCATCTTCTTCAAACTCCTCCACTTCCACAGGCTCTGTGAGATGCTCCCCTCCTGAGACGCTGGCGTCTACCCCCGACAGTGGTTATAGCATTGATTCAAGAGTAGGTTCTTCTAATGCTTACTGTAAATAAGTCTGTATTTTATTGGAATTAGGAACACCAAAGGCTGTAATAACTGTCATGATTAGAAACTGGTATAATTTGTCTGCAAATATTTTTAGGATACATTTGGTTTTCATTTGTTTAGAAGAGTGTTTTAGTTTGCTTTTCCCAGTCTATACTTTTTCCAGTCCCAGTGCTGCGTATGTTTTTAAGGCAAATCTAGTCATGTAATGAAAACATTTACTGAATCTCAAGGTCTTATCTGGCAATAATAAGAAAATGTTTTGTTTGCTGTTAAAGGGGTGGTTTTGCTGTCATTAGCTGCAGTTCTGAGCAAATAGCCTCTCACTTCAATAACTGAAACAGGGACCTATTCAGGCATGGTGTATCCTGTTATATTTTCCCAGTCACAGACACTTTTCTATCTGCCTTGCTTCATATCATCTGCGGATTTTTTTTTCCCTTCTTCTTTGCTTCTTTTTGTTCATCTCCTTTTTGGTTTCCTATAAAAGGTACAGTAGACATGAAGATAATTCGTGGACTATGCAGCAGATTTTTGGTAGAAGCAGCCCATTCCACTTGTTTGTTACCAAGATACTTTCCCTAAGTCTGAGAAACTGTAGACTGAAAGCTTTGTTCTTTTTGAGAACTTCTTGAGAGTCTTAAGGAGTTGGAGATTAGAAATCTGCTTTTTCCCTGAGGAGGGCAGATACACTAAACATTCAAAGCATCTGTATGTCTTGTTGAGTCATTCATTGTCATCTGACATATGAAAATTCAGTAATGCAAGTAATAGTTAATGCTACTTTACTATTTCAGAAAATCTTTTCCTTGTCTAAGGTAAATTTCACTTTTATCATTTTGAGTCACTGGTCCAGTGTAAGAAGACTGTGAAATTACAGCAGATGTTTTCATGTCACCACCTTGTGGTAACTACTTCATTGTATTTTATTCTGGTTTTCTTTTTAGATTATTGGCATTCCATCCCCTTCCTCCCTGTTTAAGCACATAGTTCCAATGATGCGCTCTGAGAGCATGGAAATTACAGAATCCCTTGTCCTGGGACTTGGCAGGACCAACCCAGGAGCTTTTAGGTAACTGTTGTGTTTCATCTGTTTTTATGCTAATTGATTACAAAGCTGGGGAATCGGGGCTCTTTTTTTCTTTTTTTTTCTTCAATAATTTTTTAAAAAGTTGTGACAACTGATTGCCATTGTCTTTTTTAGCATTTAGAGGCGTGATAGAGATGGTAGGAGGAGGTCATGCCTGCATAAAGAAAAAGAAGTTAGTAGAAAGAATGAACAGCTTATTGGTATTAAAAGCTGCCCTTATCTGAAAGAACAGATTATGTCAACTAGCAACATTTGAAATGTTAATTAGAATCAAGTTTGAACAGCTGATAAACTCTCCTTATTGGTATTGCCAATTGCTCTTTATGAGAATGAATGAAGAGTGAGAACATCTGAGGGGAAGGAAACCTCCAGGGAAGGCCATCAGATATTCTCTGACAGCAGCCAATCTCTTATAATGAGAGTTATAAATTGTACCATGCATAGCCACCAACTCTGCTTCTGCAGAAGGAACCAGGGCTTGCTAATACTGTTAGTTTTGAAAGAGATGATGCTTCTCTCCAGTCACTTGTGTCCCATATTATCACATATAAAAAGCCAATATTGAAACTGTAATGCCCAGTCCTCAGTTGTCATATTCTCGTTTATATCCCTTGATAATCTTATAATTTTATATGATATCTGACTTTACTCTGCTACCAGGAGTAAAGCAAGACTTTGTGCCATGATCCTGAAGATCTGCTTAATAGCTCTAAAGTCTAGAAAATGCTTTCAGAGATAATTTTACCAGAAATCCTTGATTTCTAAATTAGAAGCAACTCGTTCAGCAAGTTAAAAAAAAGATCTGATCCTCATAAGTTTTATAATTTCTCTATTCAGAATGTATTTTGTTTCTGATGACCAGCTTTTTTCTCTGTCCAATGCATGTACTCACACCAGATGCTAGCTGTAGCCCACTCTTCACCATTGCTGCTCTGCACTGATTTGGTGTTTAGCTTTTGTGGTTTTAGATACTGTTCCTCCTCACTTGTTATGTTTACTCTGGAACTTTTTCTGTTGTAGATTATATGTATACACAATCCACTTAAATTTATTAGAATATTATTTTTGTTTTGTGTAACCGATCATAAGAACTCTTCTAGCTATCTCTTGATCCCCATTGTAAGCTGACCCTTTACTATGTTTTAGCTGAAAAAAGTTTCTTCCAAATTATTTTATTTGTTTTCTATGTTTGAAAGAAAATATAGAACAATATCTAACCATGCTTAACTTTGTTGTAATTGAGTACACCACAAAAGTTTGTGCAGCATTCTGATCACCTGGAGCCATTCTCTGAAGGGGAAACGTTGCATGAGGTATCAGAGGAGTCAGTCATTTACCACAAAAACTTGGTTTATGCTTTTGATATGTCTCAATTACAGCACCACAGGAAGTAGAAAAATGTGTCTACTCCAACAAATCTGGAGGCAGTAGTTACTATGTTAACAAATAAAAGTAAACCCAATATATTGTCACCCTAGTATTTTGTTTGCACAGTTCCATACTACTGATCTCCTTTCCCTGCCTCCTTTTTGAAGTTGTCAGAGAGTCTTGGTTTGGCAGAAGGAACTGAGTAGTGATAGGGACTGTGGAGCTTCAGAACAAATGGGGAGTGTAAGCACAGTGTTGAAACCTGTTTTAGTTTTCAAAGAGACTGGTCTGACTTCTGTCAGTGTATTGTTCCTGGGCTTAAAGAAACAATATTAACAACTAAATGCATCATAATAGCTGAAAGAACATTATATGATAAGCTGCCAACATCTTTTTTTTTCCCCTCTAATGATATCTGCTTCCACCATACGGCTTTGTTAAACCCTTAATAAAAAAACAAATGAAAATCATCTGTGATAGAAATAAGATTTAATACTTGGAGAATGCAAATTTAGGGATAATTGTTTAGACACTCATTTAATAATCTGCTTTAAATTAGGAAAATATCTTTCTAGGAAACTTCTCTTTTAAAAGCTAGAGGTAAGGAGGAAAACCTGAGGGTGTTTTAATTTACATTGTAACACTAGTTGCTGAGAAACATCTTTCAGTTGAGTTGTTAATGTGATGTTTGTTTTTATCCTTTTAATTATTCTAATTCAGGGAACTAATAGAAGAATTACATCCTATAATTAAGGAAGCACTTGAAAGAAGGCCAGAGGTAATTAAATAATTTCCATTATACTGAGTACAGTTTTAATTGTCTTTTCACAGAGGAAGTGAAAATTAATTTCTGCATGTAAAAACAGTCAGTATAACAGATAAAAAGGTGAAATGTTGCTTTTTTAAATGCTTATGAGATGTTTACATTAGAAGAGCTTAATGTTTGAGCTCTCTGTTATTCCTGTATCAGAGATTTTGTTTCAAATGATGAAAAAATACTATAATCTTTTTCACATTCTTTTAATTTATTTAACCTAATCATAGTTTTACACAGTTGTTACTTTGTTATATCATCAGTCACATTCCCACAATTAGTGGTACCTATGACATAGAATTGGGGTTGGTGGTGGTGGTGGTTTTTAATGAAAAAGGTTATAAACTTATCTGACTGCTCTAATAAAAAATTTTTCAGTGGAGAGCTTATTTTACAGCAAGGTTTACAACTCTCAGTAGGTATTCATAGAATAAACAAACCCAGAGATGATTACTCAGAATTTTTTGTGGTAACTGTAATATTCCCATAAGTAATAAATTTGTTATTACAGATGATGGGAAGGAACAGCACTTCTGTTTCAAAATGTTGCCGTAGTGGAGTGTGTTTCATCAGGCTTGCATACAAATTGTAGAATTGTAGGGGTTGTAAGGGACCTTTAAAGGTCACATAGCCCACCCACCCTGAAATGAGCAGGAACATCTTCAGCTACATCAGGTTTCTCAGAGCCCCATCAACCTGACCTTGAATGTTTCAACAGATGGGGCATCTCTCACCTCTCTGGGCAACCTGTTCTAGAGTTTCACCACCCTCATCGTAGAAAGTGTCTTTTTTATATCTAGTCTAAATCTACCCACTTTTAGTTTAAAACCATTGCCTCTTGTTGTATCACAACAGGCCCTGCTAAAAAGTTTGTCCCCGTCTTTCTTATAAACCCCTTTTGAGCACTGAAAGGTCACAGTGAGGTCTCCCTGGACCCTTCTCTTCTCTCGGTTGAACAGCCCTAGCTCTTGCAGCTTCACTTTATAAGAGAGATGCTTCAGCCTTCTGATAATTTTTGCAGCACCCCTCTGAACCCACTCCAATATGCCCATGTCCTTCCTGTGCTTGTGAACCCCAGAAGGCAGTACTCCAGGTGGAGTATCACAAGAGTGGAGCAGAGAGACAAAATCACCTCCCTCAAAATATATAGGAAGACTGCCTTTTGCACTTCATTGTTTTATATGCTGCACTTAGTGACAGGAGACTGACAGAAACCATTATCTGGATAATACATGTGATAGCAAACCTGGTATATCTCCGAGTTGCAACGGAAACCGTTTGTTCACTGTCCGGTTTATTAAAATTGTTAGCAATTTTGGTAACTGTCTTAAAAGTTGGCACCTCTGATAACTGGTGCCAGATACAATAATACTGCTTTTACAGATAGAATAATGCTTTTATATTCCACACTGGTTTTCTGCTTAGTTTTTCCTCTGCTTCATTTAATTCTGTGTTTCCTCTGATGAACAGAACATGAAACGGCGCAGGCGTCGAGATATTTTACGAGTACAGCTAGTACGAATATTTGAACTGTTGGCAGATGCTGGTGTCATTAGTCACAGGTAGGGGCAGCACGGATGAGAAGTTGTTGATGTTTGTGAATTGTCACTGTTATACTTAGAACTCATTGTAACAAGCTTGCAAAATTCATCAATGAGTTTTAGTATACCACTAAATAAATTGACATGAGTTTATAAAACTCAGAATTTTGCTGGCTTTCTGATCCCTCTTTCTCCCATTTTCTTTGTCACCATGTTCTGTGTTTTATTTAAAATGCTACTATTCCCCAGGACATTACTTTGAACAGGCAGTATGTCATGTTCCTTCTTGTTTGTGTGTGCTCAAACATCGCACCAGTTGTGCAAATCTGTGATAATTCTGTGATAATTCAGGGACTTCTGCCTTACTTGGAGTGCTGGTGCTAGTCAGCACATCCTGTGCAGAGAAGGCTACTGCTCATTAACGTTGGACTTTTGAAAGATGGAGAATGTTAACTTGGTTATTGAGATTCTTTCCTCAGTTTACCCTACTTGTGTAGGGACACTTTGAAAGAAGACGTTTTGGCATATGTTTTACAAGTCCCTTGGCAATTTTTGCCTATGCATGTGCAACTGTATAAGAGCAAGTAGGCTAGGAGATGGTTTGCCTCCTCCTCCCACTCTGTTAGACAATGATACTTAGACATGTATTTGTCAACCTTAACAATATAATCAGTGTGAAATTCTCAATCTTTAAGCAAGCTAGTACAGTATATTTCAGAATGTTGCCGCAGAAGCATTGCTGAAATGTCTTTCAGCAGCTGATATTTTAGAGTCCAGCTATTAAAATCATACTTTCCCTTATCTTTTAAGATTCTCACTAGGGGAGGGGAAAGGGACTTTGTGTTTGGGGATTTTAATTATTATTTTTAACACTTGTCCCCAGTATAAGAACTAGTTCTGTAGAAGGATGAGTGACTTTGGATAATTAGGTTTGATTATTAGTTTGCTTTCACTGGAGTTTTTTATTTTAACACTGAAGCAGAAGCTGGATGAAGAAATTACTTTGAATTAAGTATTTGCAGTGATGAGGGTGTAGGTTTTTTTAAAGATAAAAAAATAAGGATGATTTTCAAATGTTGTATGTAATTATTGTGCTATTTGATTTTCTAAATTTATTTTTTTTTTAAGTGCAAGTGGTGGCCTTGATAATGAAACACATTCCCTCAACAACACTTTACTTGAGTATGTTGATCTAACAAGACAACTCCTAGAAGCAGAAAATGAAAAGGATTCTGATACATTGAAAGATATCCGATGCCATTTTAGTGCCTTAGTGGCAAATATCATACAAAATGTTCCAGGTATGTAAAAATGTAACTTCTGATTACGTTATTAAATATACAGTGTATTTTAAAATACCAAAACCAACCAAACAGAAACTAAACAAAAAGACACTTTTTATCTGAACTTTCAGAATACTTTTATTAAAATAATTTGTGACATCAATTTTGAGTATAACTTCAGCAGCATGAGTTTTAAGAGACATTTTTTGGTACTGTTTTGCAAAGTCTTGTTGGTTGTCTATGTGTTTGAATTCTGTGGACTAATAAATAGCTTATTCTTGTGCACTGCTGTTATTAAACAGGACAGTAGTAAACCTACATCCAGGTATTATGGTGTTAAAATAGTGGGTCTTTACATGGATTTTTCCTTTTATATTCATAGTTTGGGTCTGTTTAGGTTACATACTTTATTTTAAAGCATTACAAGAGGAGTGTGTATGACTGTGGGCTTATCTTACAGTACACCAGAGAAGAAGTGTCTTTCCACAGCAGAGTCTACGCCACAGTCTATTTATGCTGTTCAGTCATTGGGCAGGTCCTTTCAGTATCATGTTTACTCCCCTGGACAGATACAGTGATAGAAACATGCGAATAAACAGACACCAATACTGTGCATTAAAGGTATTTTAACACTTTTGAATTTTGGAAATAGATTGTTATGTTGACATGATGCAAATTTGACATTTGGGCTTTTTAGATGTGGTTTTCACATCCATGTTGCCATTCATGACTTAGCGCCTTTTTTTTCTTCTGCTTTATTGCTTGCTATAGAAATTTCTTACAATTACTACTGAATGTTCACTTCCTGTGACTTTAGTTCTCATTTGCTTAAAGGCTTTAATCTAAATGTACATTAACAATGAAACTGGTGTATTAACACTTCAGTATGTCAGCATTTTAGTATTGACCCTTCCTTGTATTTGAAAGTTGAGAAAAATATGAATGAATAATTTCTTGAGTAAAATGTTAAACATTTTTTTATTACCCTTGGTCTTCCTCCCTTAATGGGTTAGAATTCAGTTATCTGATATTTTAATGGACTTGGTAAGATCACTTCCTGTATCTGAGTTATTAAAATATGTTTTTCAATTGCTTTCCAAAGGCTATGTCTGCTGTACTGTGTTGTGGCCCTGTTGCAGACAATGTTGGGCTTTCATCTGATGGCTATTTATACAAATGGCTGGATAATATTTTGGATTCACAAGATAAGAAGGTAATACAGGCAACGTCAACATTGCTTTGCAACTATCAGTGCCTTCAAACACGTTTTACTGAGTTTGCAGTCAGATTTGCCTAAATGGGCTAGAGTGGCTTAAGCTCAAAGCTCTTTTAGTAGCGCAGCGTTTTGCACTGTCCTTCATGTGTATTCACCCCATTGAGGAAGGTGGTCCCTAATCACAGCCTAAGACCAGACAAACAGAATGGAAGAGGAAAGGAAAAGGGGTGAAGCACTGTGCATTGTTTATAAATTGATCAACTATGTTAAGTTGTAGTAATAAGCAGGGGTTCCACAAATTTAAAGGAGATGAGATTTTGAACATGAACTCTTGTGTGACTGTAGAGTTACTTGGGGTCCTTTGGAGTTAGGTAGACCAAGCTTTTCATCTAAACAGTAAGGCAAGCTTAAAAGGTAGGACCTCTATTGCCCTATAATGCTAGGACTACATAAAAATACAGCTCCTGTGGGCTACTTTGATTCCAGGGAAGGTGCAATTCTCCATGCAGATCTACCCCTTGTATCCCACTGGAATTCCTGCATGTGTTTAAATGCTTCTCTGTATCTAGTGCTTTCAGGGCAGTGTTGAGTGCAAGACATAAAAATAGTAAATAGCTCAAACTAGCCTTGGAACTGAAGGGAAAAATATGTCAGTAGAGCTCTCTAGTTATTTGTGTCAGTAATTTATGACTGTGTGCAAGTTGAACATTGAACAGTGTGATAGAATTATCTGCTGTTAATTTAAGCTATTGTGTCATTGGTTTTGGATGGAACAGATTTTATGTTCCCAAAGGTTTCAGGTTTCTTAAATATTTATTTTCCTATTTTATGCCATTTTGTCAGTTGGTCTTTTTTCTACATTTTAAAATGTATATTTGCTCTTCCCTAGGTTCACCAGCTAGGCTGTGAGGCAGTCATGCTGCTCTTGGAACTCAATCCTGACCAGAGTAACCTCATGTACTGGGCTGTCGACCGGTGTTACACAGGTTCCAAGCGGGTAGCAGCTGGCTGCTTTAAAGCCATAGCCAGCGTGTTCCAAAACAGGTACTACGGCATTTTTCAAAACCTTAAAACTTCCATTTTCAGAGTGTGTTTTTATGTAGGACTGTGGGCTTTGCTTCCATAGGGAGAGAAGATCACTGCTGTTTGTGTATGTGTTACTAGAGAAACTTCTCAAAATATTGTGCTGTCCCCTATCATATCCCTTGTAAATTAAACATCAGTAAATTCAAATCTTAGAAAACCAAATGCAATTTTACTTTTTTCATACTTGCAATTTTTTCCTAGGGATTACCAGTGTGATACAGTGACCCTCCTGAATCTGATACTATTTAAAGCAGCTGATTCTACTAGGGCTATCTATGAAGTTGCTATGCAACTATTGCAGGTTTGTAAGCTAATTTTGATTATTATTTTTTCTTTTAAAATGAGAATTGTCCTATATATTAAAAAAACAAATTCTGTTATTGTTTGATTGTCTTCAGTAATGAAATACAATGTATTTATTTTTCTTCTCTATTTCAGTACATAGTTAAACCAGATCCTTACCTGGCACAAATAGGCTTCCCTGAAAGTGTGTCTATTTCCATGCACTCAAGACCTGTGTTTTCATTAATAACTGTTTTTTTCAAGAAATAAAACCTAAATCAGGATTCTCTTGATTTGGCCCTGAAACAGAGTGGTATATAGCTCCATTTGTCCAAAAGCACCTCAGAGAGAAGCAAATTGCTTCTCAAGCCTTCACTGTCTGCTGGAGTAGCAGTCAGTTCTCTGATTTTTGCACTATTACCAAACATTTTTTCATCTGTCTGTGTGGAGAGATGACAGTGAAAATCTTGTTACTCATTAAATTTACTTTTGTATATTCCTTTCTGAGGTCATTTAGGGGTAAGCTTAATCTTACAGGCAGCATTAGTGTTTAAAAATAAATAAATCTGTGCTGATTGTAGCTCAGACCTTACGTCTTGGAGTTTTTTTCGAAGGTTTTTGTTGTCAGCTAAATTCAACAGTGAAGTCCCCACTGAAGTCACACACCTATTGATACATCTCATCCCTATCTTTCTTCTCAGGTGGACACTACTGCTTAAGATCAGCCCAAATTGATTTTTAAAGTATCAGAGTGCTTTAGCCTCCTGCTGCATCTCTACCACATCAGACATTATGTTGTTCCTATCCATGTCTCATAGATGAGCAAAAATTGGTATTGTTTGGAAATGCTAGTGTTAACTAGTATTTCACATTTCATTATCGATACATTTGTATTTAAGATGGTATTTTGTGAAAGCAGATTTTGGAACTTTATTGCTGGAAACTCATCAAGTGAAATGTGTCTTAGCTAGTCTTCTATTAAATTACCACAGTGCTAGCAACTGCTGTAAGGGCATGGAGATCTGCATAGATAAGAAACATTAAATGAGAGTAGATACATGAACTTAAGAAGTGATTCTATGTAAAAATATCTACAGTAGCTCTATTGTTAACTTCACATTCTGAACATTACTGTTGTAGATCTTGGAACCGAAGATGTTCCGTTACGCTCACAAACTGGAAGTTCAGCGGATGGATGGAGTTTTGGGACCGCCTTCTCCTTTACCACATTTGTATTCTATGTCGTATTATCAACTGTCAGAAGAATTAGCAAGGACTTATCCTGAACTGACACTGGCTATCTTCTCAGGTATGATTTTAAAACAAAACAAAATACTTCTTCAAGTCAAAAGCATTGTACAAAATATACAATTCTTATTTTTCAATAACTGATTTATATGTAATTCACTAAAATCAGTACAACAACATCATCATACTGAATGGAGACAAAAAAGCCTACCGAGTGGGTTTTTCTTCACTTGTGTTTGAAATATATTCAAGGTGAAAGACCATGAATCAAAAATATTTTTACTGACTTTCTAATAACCATGAAAAATCACATTAGAGAAATAATTTGCAATTGTTTTTTAAAATTATTCTTTCATTGTTCTCCATAGTTTGTTCTTATTTACTGTAGATTGCTTAAATACATTATTCCCTAGTATTTTTAAACAATTGCAGAATAATTACCTCTTACATCAATTTAAAAAAAAAACTTACTAGGGCTGATGTAGGAAGAAAAAATTCTAACTGTTTTTTTGCCAAACTTGGTACATTTTTTTATGCTGTAGGTTTTCAGTTCCCTCCATCAATTAGAGGTATATATATATACACATACACACACACATATATATGCATACTAATGTGATTTCTTCAACATACTGTTTGTCAGCAACGCCTTCAGTTAGCTCTGCTGAAGACCATGAACTTTATCATTATGAAATGGCACTAGTCAGCTAAACAAAAAGATTGCATCTGTATCAGCATTAAATTATATCAATATGGTGTGCTGGGCTTATGGTTGTTGTTATCACCAAACCATTTCTCATTATTGATTTGGAATTCATGTATGTACCTAATTTTTAAATGGCAGAAGTAAGTCAGAGAATCCAAACAGCTCACCCAGCTGGGAGACAGGTGATGCTGCATTATCTGCTGCCATGGATGAACAATATTGAGTTGGTAGACTTGAAACCTTTGCCAACCATTCGTCGGCAAGATGAAGATGAAGAAGATTCTTTGAAAGACAGAGAAATGATGGTGAACAGTAGACGATGGCTACGAGGAGAAGGCTGGGGATCACCACAGGCTACAGCGATGGTTCTGAACAATCTGATGTACATGACTGCAAAGGTAAAATTAATTACTTTATGTGCTTGTCTTGTTTCAGTGGATTGTTCTGTTTAGGATGCAAGAAAATACTGTTCAGAGATATTTTGTCACCAAGCTTTCAAGAGTTATTGTTCATATTTGTGGAGGTGCTTTTTCTAGCCAGACTATACCCTATAGTTTTGAGGTATTCCAAGAAATATGTAATATAAGTGTTATAGTAATTGTTATCTATAGTAACAGTATGTAACTGATGTTTTGCAGTATAAATGTCTAGCTGGATAGAGAATACCAAGCTGCCTGTATACCTATGATCTCAAAGTGGAGTTTTGGAACCTATCTTGCTACCAAAGGCTGATTGACTCTCTTCCTTCCTGTCATAGCTACTTCCAACAGAGAACAAGTATTGCTCTCAGGCAATGCTCCTGCCAGTTCTTGTTATATGAGAATCTTACTGATGAGAGATCATATTTTGAACTATAAATTAAAGACTCTTGTCAGTGTGTGGTCCATGGAGTTTTATTCAAGATTGTCAGCAACTGGGAGAGTGGGTCTCTGCTAAATTTCATAGAATTGTTAGGGTTGGAAGGGGGCTCTGGAGATCATCAGGACCAACCCGCCTGCCAACACAGGGTCACCTAGAGCGTGTTACAGAGGAACTTGTCTGGGTGGGTTTTTGTTCTCCAGAGAAGGAGGCTTCACGACCTCTCTGTGTGGCCTGTTACAGTGCTCTGCCACCATCAATCAAAAGAAATTCTTCTTCATGTTGAGGTGGAACTTCTTGTGTTTTGGTGTATGCCCATTGCTCCTCTTCCTGTCACTGGGCACCACCAAAAAGAGTCTGGCACCATCCTCTTGATCTTTAAGATATTAATATGTATTAATGAGACACCCCACCCCCCCACCCCCCCGTCTTCTCTAAACTAAAAAGGCCCAGGTTCCTCAGTCTAATGTATTATATATCAATAAAATACATAGTATGTACACATATCTTTAGATATATTTTTATACATTTATATCTATAAAAGAAAATAATTATTTCCAGAATATGTTTTTAAAAATTAATGTATTTGAAAGCATCATTCCGGAACATTAAAAAGGCAACAGTTTCCTACAAGATTTTTGTTTCCTTTTTCTAGACCCTGTTCTTTTGATCAGTTCAGATCACTTCTGAGTACAGTGTTTTCTGATGGAGTTTTCAGGACATACATTTATTTTGTTTTCTAGTATGGTGATGAAGTGGCTTGGTCAGAGATAGAAAATGTCTGGACAACTTTGGCAGACAGCTGGCCAAAGAATCTGAAAATAATTTTGCACTTCTTGATCAGTATTTGTGGAGTGAACAGTGAACCCAGCCTTTTGCCTTATGTGAGTATGTGACAGGTCTCTCATTGGTGCTTACTGATATTTTAAAGTATTTCTGGCAGCAAAGATCACCAAACAAAAATGTGAGGTAAGATTTATACAGGGTGGAGATTTTGATACTGTTTTATGACCACTAAATACTATGAACAAATCAAATTCAGTTCTTTTGTTTGCATTATTTCGGACATCTGTGTCAAAATTACAGAATCAAATTTTCAATCAATTAAATCAATAAATTTGTCATTCATGGAATGGACTTGAGAAGGGAAATCAATGAGAAAGGATATCTCCCCTTAAAGACTGCTGAGGCTGTCCTTAAGACAACTTATTGACTACTGCAATTTGCTGAGGGTGATAAATTCTGAAACAGTTCACTAGCTGTCTTAACAGTTATGTGTTGTCAAAATTCAGGACTGTTTGAGGGCCACAGAGATTATTTAGTGATTAAGTAATAAAAAATGTAAAAGAGTTACTGAAATTCTACATATGTCTTGTCTTAGCATTTTATTTTCCTATGTCATAAAAAGAAATCTTAAGAGCTTGATAGCTAAATTTAGATTAATTTTATTAAGAGTATGCACTGAACAACTTTTTTCCCACACTATAATTTAGTATATACCTAAAAAGCAGACAGATAATACAGGAAAACAAAGCACCTGTTATACTGTATAGGGCATCATTCTCTCCTCACCAAGTATTATACCAAAAAAACCCCACCAACCATCCTGAGCACCCTCAAAACCAATTGTCTTTTATATCAAAACGTATGTGAGAGCACTGCAGGATAGCATGAAGAAAAATATAACTTCAGGAAAAGAAGTAGTATAGAACAGAATTGTGAAGTATGAAAAAGAAATTATATCAGAATACATTCATTCCAGTGTTGATCTCAGGTGCTGCTAAAACCTTTGTAAGAAAATTTTTTGCATCTTAAATAGTTTTCAGAGGACATACTTTCAGACTTTATTGTCAGAAGATAGGAACTCAGAAAATTTACTTTCTTACTGTTGTGGTATGTTTCCCATGCTTGCTGCTATTGACAACTGGGAAAGCAATTTTTGTTGCTTTTAGAACTAGAGTAAGTTTCACATATCCTCGCTTGCAGTGCAGGTAGATACTGATTCTAACAAGCTGTGGTATTCAAATCTCTTCATATAAATATATATATATATATATGGGGTTTTTTATGGCAGGTAAA
>VZTE01003533.1:841165-898063 GCA_013397775.1 Eulacestoma nigropectus
AAAGAAAGTCATTGTTTATTTGGGTAGAGACAAAACAATGCAACTACTAGAAGAGCTGGTGAGTGAACTTCAGCTTACAGATCCTGTCAGTTCAGGAGTCACCCATATGGATAATCCACCGTATTACCGCATTACATCCAGTTACAAAATCCCCTCTGTCACTTCAGGTAAGCATTTACTGACTTAACTAACTTAAACTGTTATTATTGTCAATTATAAACATGCTGCTATCAATCAGTTATGCTACTGGAGTTCATTTGTAAATACTCAATAGGAGTGCAAGGTTCTGTTTCTAAAAATACAGTTAAAAGTTTGTTTTACAAGATCTGCAGTTTTTGGTGTACCCAGCGTTCTTAATGAAGAACATCTGATAGGTTCACAAAGGACAGGTTTGTCTTAGTATATGCATCAGACTTGGTCTCTGTTCAGACCTTGCACTGTTAACCCTCACTATATGACTTCTATGTCTAGTCAGTCAAACCACAGGGAAAATGTATATAATTTTAAATCCATCTAAGTTGTTATATTTTAAGTTCTGTTACAGACACAAGCTGCATCCATAGGAATTGTTTCAAGAGGGTTTAAGTTCACTTACTTAGGAAAATTTATCTAGAAATAATTAACAATAGATCAATCATCAGAAAAACCCCAAACTACTGAAAATACCAGAAGTGTCCCCTTCATGCTTCAATCCAAGAACATGCTGAGAAATGTGGGGAAAAGCTGTCTTGTTTTGGTGGAGTATCTGTCAAAGCAAGCTGCAAAAGACATGGATGTGGGGAGGGTATCTAAGCAAGGGCTTAACTTTCGTGCTGCAAATTTGTCAGTGTTATGAAGCAGCCTGGACCTATCATACGGGCTTATCTGGATCACAAGGTGAATGCGTTGGCACTTGAAAGTGTTTGCAAAATATGAAAAAAATTCTGGGGCTCTTGCACTTAATGTAATTTAGAATAGCAAAGGCTGGAAGGGTGCAAAATTGCTTCCAATTGTGTCTGTCAGTTCAATGTGATGCTTGCAAATTTCTCCTAAAAGAAAACTGTAAAAAGCTTCACTGCAGGCTATTAGGTTTTAATCCTTAATCTGTTTTTGGTTTGAATTAACTGGATAACCAAAGTCCAGCTACATTTTACAGATTATTATGAGGTGTATAATACAGGGAAAAAGGAAATAGGTCGGTAGATACTGCTTAAAAAACTTTCTACTTAATTTACGTTGAAGAGTCAGAGGTTCCTGGAATAGATTATTTTTATTTTTTCCATTTAGTGAAATTATGGTAGCAGCTCACAATCCTTTATTGCACATGAAAGTAGTTTGTATGGCTCGGTTTGTATTTGTGCCACTTGCTGTAGAGTAAACCTGATTAGGGCTCTCAGCAAGAACAAGTAAATAAGGGTGATCATGTAGTGCTTAAGACTACTTTTCCTTTTTACCGACCAACCTTTTTTCTTGTCTGTAATTCACAGGTACCACTTCTAGTAGCAATACAATGGTGGCTCCCACAGATGGCAACCCTGACAGTAAACACATGAAAGACAGTATTGAAGAGAAGTAAGTATCTCCTTAAAGAGCAGTTATTAGTTGAATTACAGGAATTCCTGGTAGGTACACATCTCAGCAGCTCCAGGTATGTCTACGTTGCAAGGATTACATGCCATGCATGTTAACAGAACTGGAATACTATTTGGGATTAACAGTAGCAGCCTCAGTTGTAGCTTGAACTCCAGTCCAGGTCAGGCATTGTGTTGCTACAGCTATATTGTTGTTGGTGCCTAAATAGCTACTGTTACACTGGACTGTGTATTGTTCACGTCAGAGGAGTTATACTCTAAGGTGGGGGTGATGAGACACATTGCCCAGAGAAGCAGATGCCCCATATTTGGAAGTGTTCAAGGCCGGGCTGGATGGGGTTCTGAGCATCCTGGTCTAGTGGAAGGTGTTCCTGCCTGTGGCAGGGATTTGGAACGAGATGATCTTTAAGGTCCCTTTCAACCCAAGTCATTCTGTGGTTTTATGATTCCCAAATTGGTTTATTACCTCACTAGAAATGAGCAGTGTCTATGTGTTGCAAGCTAGTTTATTTTCCTTAACTCTGGGGTATTTGGATGCCTGGTACCTGTGTCAAGATACCTTACAGCTAACTTTAAAACAGATTTCTCCCTCCCTAATTTTTGAGCTATTTAAGGATAATCTCTTGGAGAAATTTGCCAGACACTGTTACTGAGGCTGGTGGAAAGCAAACAGCTAATATAGGCTTAGTCAGGCTGTATACTTGGAGCTCAGCAGTAACTGACTGTGGGCATGCTGTCATTTTGTGTTAATATGAATAGCTAACATTAAAGTGAAAAGGGAGTGGAGACTCTGTAATTAGCATGAGCAAAAGTGTGCACGTGCCATTAGTGTAGAGTAGCAACTACGTAGTAAATTCGCAAACGAGTTTCAAACAACTTGTTCGAGAGCTTTTAATAATTACAGTTCTAATATAATTTCCCAGTTGGACACTTTTTTCCTTCCCTAGAGTAATTATGTCAATATAATTAGAAGAGTAAATATATTGGCAGAGGCAACCCCAATACTTAAATTAAATTGGAGTGAGCTGTATGAAAGTAAGTCACAGAAACCTGGAATGCAAGGTGTCATTCAGAATTCAGCCTAGCAAGGCACAGACAAATACTTGGCTGCTATGGGGGCTGGAGCTGAAGAAACTGGTAAAGTAATGAAGGCAGTTTTGAAAGTCTGTGCAAGTTTGGGCACATACTGTAGGATTGTTTAAAACCTCCCCAGGTTATGTGCTTCTTGGTAAGATCTACCATATACATCTTGGACTTGCCAGGAGGAGACAATTTTAGAAACTTACGTAGAAACAGCTTGGAAATTGTGCTTTTAGCACTCTCATTTCTCTGATTTCTTTATAGTTTATCAGATCAGCGAGGTAAGATCTTGGACACTGTGTGTGTATACATGCATATGTCTCTGCCAGATCACACATGGATTTCCTTATTTTGTTCAAGAGTGAGAACAACTTACGTATAATGGTAACAAATATTTTAAGGCACTTGAATTTGTTAGTGAAAATGTTCGAACAGAAATACAATTTATAGTGGATAATTCTCTTTGAATCCCATTATCTGATACTGCTAGAGAAGGTATGTCTTAAATGGCTGAGATGCTTTGGCATCATGTTGATTGTCCTTGTAAGATGAATAGTTTTTTGTATAAGAGTTTTGCTGAAATAGTTTTACTGGGAGACCCTAATTAATGTTTGTCACAGAATGTCGGTTACTAATTTTGCTTTATTTGCACCTCCAGCTATGCACACCTAGACATCTACAGCGGGTTGAACAGCAACTTAAACCGCCAGCACCACAGACTGGAATCTCGCTACAGCAGCAGCTCTGGAGGATCATATGAAGAGGAAAAAAGTAATAGTCTTTATTTTAAAATATTTCTATGAATAGAAAACAACATTTGCACAAGTTAATACTTCTGCTGAAGGTTGTGGAACATTAAAAAATGGGCATTATCAGTGTTTTTTGCATAAACCTATTAAAAATTAGGGGTTTTTTTATCTGTTTCCATCTTGTTACTACTATTGAAGTCTGTCATACATTTGACTGCAATGAAATGTGTAAGGAGGATAACACGCTTTGTTCCTCTCGTTGTCCACTGGAATGAGTTGTGAACATCTTCCTAAATGAAATGGTTTTACTCTATTTTCTTTGACAGTTAGGCACAAGAAACAGAGATGAGCAGGATGAAGATGAGATTTAGAAAAAGGTGATGGAAAAGAAGTTTTAAAAAAAAAAGAAAATTAGAAGTAATTGTTCTTTTAAAGGATAGCATTCCTTGGCTTGTTTTAAATAAAGGGTACTAAACTTTTTTGAAGCCATAGCAAAGGAAAATATAGCAGGGAAAAAAGTCTCTTTATGTACATCTAATTTTCAAGCTTGTTTTGAAAACGTATTTCGGGTTATTTTTCGTGTTCTATGTTTTGTTTTTTCTGAGATGCAGAGCATGTATGGAAAGAGGTAAAAATTTCTCCTGAAACTCCATTATGCCTTTGGAAAGATTTCTTTAAGCTTCTTTTAAAAGAGGCTTATTAACTGTGGCTACTTTTGTACCAATGCCTAAGATACAAAATCACCATGACAATGCTAGGGAAAGCCAAACAAGTCATGTAACCAGACGAAAATGGGGACAGTGGTCAGACCGCAAATGATGTGTTGTATTAGTGGGTTCTATGTGCTTGGTCAGAGGAGTTGTTTGACTGAAACTCTTGTTTCAGCTAACAGGTTGTTAGTGATTTAAATGACTTTGTACTTCACCCTGCATGGGATAGTCAGATATATTTCAGTCATTACAGTTGTCCCCTAGACTTAGGTTTCAATCAGATTTTTATTGACAGTTGATTTTCCTACCAGTTAAGTTGTTTGGGTATGTTACAGCACGTGGTGCAGCACTGCCTTTTCCTTACTTTTCTTGTGTGACTGAACAACAGGAGTTACATTTCTGCATTTTGAGCTTTAAATGTCACTATGGAACCTAGCCTGTCCATGCTATATTGAAGCAACAAGAGTCCATTAGGATCTTCTGATGCACTCCTCCATAACTGATTCTTTGCACGCTGTGAAGATTAGAGTGAATATGTGGTTTGTATTGCCTCTGTCAAGGAGGTGAAACCTAATGTCCTCTACAGAGTTTGTTGTAAGGGCTGGACATAATAATGCAGAATCTGCTGAACTTTGAATCAGTAACACATTAGTGACCTTCTGGGCAGCCAGAGTGTTTATTATTGCTTGGACAGGCATTGTCCATTATCACAGCTGCAGTCACTTTTGGTTTTGTTTGCTGTTTGTGATAGCAACACTGAGTATCCTGAACTAGGTGATATTTCACATATTCCATCAGTAAGAAATTTGTCACTTCCAGTGGAGAAGGTGATAACGAGCTGATACATGTGTGAACATCTGAAACTTGAGCAGCTATACTTTCAAACAGAGAGCTGGTAGAATCACTGGAACACTGAACTGTTGAGGCAGTTTCCTTGTTTCTAGTCTTAACTGATAGTTCTGAAGTCCAAAACAACTTTTAAACCAGAAAAGTATTTTGGGTGTGTTAACACAGTATGCTCTCATACCAAATAGCTGATGTTTTTCTTGCACTTTTGAAGCTTGCTTAATCAAAAACTAAATGTCTTTCTGTGTTTTCTTGACAAATTTACTGATTTTCTGAGTAGTGACTTTTATCAACCAGTGGGATTGGGCTATGCTGTTGTAAAAGTGGCAATTTCCAAGTTACCCCATGTATCAAGCCAGCATTATCTGACACATAGAACTGGTGGGGTTTTGCTGTGAGACCTATAGAGATGTGCTCTTGAGGAATATTTCCTTAGCCTATAATGAAATGCTCTTCAAGATGAGTTCAGTTAAACCTTAGCACCCAGCCTTAATTAATGCCCTATCTGATCCGAGGTTTGAAATTCAAGGAAATTACATCAGATCACTTTGCCTTTTATCGTAGTCTTTGTGAACCTATTCAGAAACATCTTACTCTTACATAACTTCTGTAGAATCATCCTTATACTAAAAGAAATAACCGCTTTTTTTCTTTTAAAAAACTGTGTCCAACTACTGCTGTTTACAGCTGGCTCCCCTTCCCCTCTCCCAGGTCTCAGCTTTTCAAGAATTTAAAAATATTTCTTTGGAAGACTGTAAGATACAGAAATACGCATTATCTATGTATTTCTGGTTTAATTTTCTGTTGTGTTAGGTGATTCAATGCCTCTGTATTCAAACTGGCGGTTGAAGGTGATGGAGCACAACCAAGGAGAGCCTCTCCCTTTCCCACCTTCTGGAGGCTGCTGGTCACCACTGGTGGATTACTTGCCTGAAACTTCTCCTCCGGGCATGTCACTTCACAGGTAGCTGTTTTGGCAATGCTGATGGCAATTCATTATATTTTCATTTGTGTTGCAGAAATACAGTAATTTAAAGATAGCAGATTAAAGTGCAGTTGATAATACATTTGTTTTCCGTGGGTTTACTCACAGATCTAGCAATTTAAGATTACTCAGCCTTTTAATCTGGAAGATTTAAGTGTTTTTATTTTAATTATGAGCTTTCATCTTTTCCCTTATAACACACCTTTGTGAATGTTTATAGACTGAAGAATGCAAGTTAGAAGCATATGAAGCTCTCTGCAGCTCTTCATGAAGTTCATGTTACATTCTTCTAACAATTTTTTTTTGTTTGTTTTAGATGCAATATAGCAGTGATTCTTTTGACTGATTTGATAGTTGACCACAGTGTAAAGGTGGAATGGGGAGGATACTTGCATCTTTTGCTTCATGCAATTTTTATAGGTAACTAGCTTCTTATAGAAATACTTAAAGTAACCTGAGGAATTCTCAGCTGTTCTTTCTGATATTTAAATTGATTGTTGGCATTGTATTGAAAACCCATTAATTTGATAATATTTACAGTATTTTAAAAAATTCCATTAAATGTCTTTCAGCTTGAATAGTACAATTAAGATTTTTTTGGAGTTGTTTTAAGACACTTTCTTTTAGAGTCACTTTTACCTCTTGTAGAAGACACGGTAGAATTCAATTTTTTTCTTTCTGTTTACATGTGTAGTAATTTTCATACAGAGCACAGATTAAGTTCATACTTAAAACTATGCTTACTTAAAATTACTTTGTACTTTAACGCTGCATGGGATTATCAGATATATTTTAGTCTGATCAACATACAGTTTGGTAAACTGTATGCTGTTGTTTGTATATTGAAGCACTAAAAAAGCATTGTTTAGTGAATTATATATATGTTACTTGGTAAAGTATAACACACCAATTTGAATGCTACTATTTTTTAAATAATGTAATTCAGCATGCCCTTTGAATATCATAAAGCCTTGCCATTTTCCTTTTGTGTTAGGTTTTGACCACTGTCACCCTGAAGTCTATGAGCATTGTAAACGACTACTTTTGCATCTACTGATAGTGATGGGCTCTGGCAGTAATGTCCAGTCTGTTGCTTCTGTCCTACTCAGAAACAGAGAGTTCAATGAGTCCAGGGTGCTCACTGTCAAGCAAACTGCCCATTTAGATTACACTTTCACAGGTATGCTTTTGATTTATTATGTGTTGCTGGTTAAAATGACATGGGAACGTATCTCTTCTTACAGGCATTATTAAGATTTCTGTTGTCTGTAATATTTTCCTGAGCCCTTGGAATTAAAATGTATTTCTTTGGATTTTAATGAAGTCAAAATGGATAGAGTTCTCATTAACATTTTGTGCTCAGTCATCAAAATATGGAGCACAGTCGAATGATGAATAGTAGTGGAAACCAAAGAGGGAGCTCTAGGTTTTGGAATTTTAATACAGCAGTTTTTATGATGCCTTTGAAAATAAAAACCAAGAAAATAAATCTCTTACTTGTTTATAGCAACTTTAAATTTCCAGTTTTTGTCAAATGTGATTACATTCTTTATTGGCTATCAGAATACTTTTTTGAGATACTGCCTTTTAATATTCACCTTAACTTTACACTATTGTGATTATACAGTACACTTTATATTTCTGTATATCTCTCTATGAAGGGAATATTCTGATGGTGAGAGTATATTGTAGTTTCTTTGAAATAGTTCTTTTTAAAAAAAATGTAGTATTTCATATTATTTCAGTAGGTGGCAGCATATTGCCATGCAATTGTTCGTTCTCTTTTGTTCACATCAGCATTGTTTTTATTACTTAGCAAAACCAGTCATCTGATTTGTGAATTTGGTTTTTGTAGCAATGAGGAATTAAAAACTGTGTATAGTGGAAGAATTATTTTATATTAATCTATTTGGCAGAACTTCAATGTTGCATCTACACAGATGCATATACAAACCATTCCCTTCCTAATCTTTAAGGGCTTGGATAAAACTGTCTAAACATGACACAATATTCTGCTATTATTAAAACAAAGATGTCTGATAGAAACTAGAATAAGGTCAGCATCAAATGTTTCCAGCTGGGGATTAGGATAAGGTATTTACAGGTATACGTGCCTAGCACAAGGTTGGACAAGCTAATTTTAAATTTTATTTGAGCTGGCTGATACCCCAGTCCAAACTCTGTGGTTCTATAGAGTGAAAATTTGCGTTGGGTGTCAGTGAGTCTTGAGCTTATTTAAATACAAGTGTTAGAGTCAGAGGCCCTGCCAGTTTTCCTTGCTAGTTTACTTTCTCTTGGCCCTTCAGCGATGGATAGAAGAGCAATGTGAGGAGTCACTGCAGTTGTATTTTTTTGCCGCATGATTCTTTATACAGAAGAGAAAAGTCTTCTGGCCGCGAGATTAAGCTAACTTCAGAGAAACTTTGTACAGCCACAGGGGCTCTGCTTAGAGTCGATTCACTAGATAGTACTTTGTATTCACTGATTTCAAGTACTGTCAGTTACACTGGGACTGGGTTTTAACAAAAAAAAAATTATCTGCTCATTAGTAGGAAGTAGTCTGTATAATTTTTTAAATTGAGATGCCTCAGAAGCTGATGAGCTCTCATACTACTAGTAGAAAATCAAGAATAATACAGGGGTTTTTAAAAGGGATCTAGCAGTTCCCAATTAAAGGTCGTATAAGTCATATGAAGAATGTGCGTATATGAGACTTGTTGATTTCATTGAAATTATTGCATCCATTAATTTATTCTCTTCTAAGTATTGTCATTACATTTACTAAGTTATGGATCTTTTTAGAGGGCTATTTTTTCTTTTTGTATATTTAATACTAACTGTCAACTTAAAAGTGCATAATCATCTTGTTTCGATTTCAGCAGGTGTTCATGATTTTATACCTGATTACCAGCCCTCCCCAATGACAGACTCAGGGCTTAGTTCAAGTTCTACCTCTTCTAGCATCAGTTTAGGAAATACAAGTGCTGCCATTTCTCAACTGCACACCACAATCCTCAATGAGGTTGACATTTCAGTAGAGCAGGATGAAAAAGTGAAAACTCTTATAGAATTTATTACCTCAAGGTAAGATTTCAATTTTCATTTTTGTCAAAACATGTGTTTTGTGAAAAAATGGCAACCCTTTTACTACTTAGCATCATGTTGTCTAATTCTGTCTCTGTTTTATCACTGGTAAGTGTTTTTACACATAAGAAAAACTCTAACTTTCCAACACTTTCAGAGAATTTTGACCACCCTCTCAAGTCCTGAGTGTTTAAAAGTATTTTGCTATGTTTTATTCTGAATTAGGGCAGGAATATATTGAGATGATTCAATGGGAGCTGCAAGATTTGTGTGCAGTTTAAGGATTACCTAGTAGTAGAGAGCTGACTATTCAAAGATGAGGAATTTGTTGCAAAGAACATCCGTAAAATCATCAGCATTTGTGCAGTTTGTATGATAGCTTATACAAAGCTTTCAAGATGGTGTAAATCTGAAATCCTACCTGTTTCTCCATGATTTTGATAGTTTTGCTTTACCTCAGCCTAAATTTGTAACAGTGTGGTGTATCAGTGGAAGGAAAATGGGAGGAAAGGAAGTTAAGAAGTGCATAATGGTGGTAGTTGTACTGATTCTTTCTTAGAGAGCTAACTATTATACTGTAACTATACCAGAGAATTTCTCTGCCTAAATTTACCCAGTTATTTCAATTGGATCTGATACATTGCTTTTCACTTTGTCTTAACTTGTTGTATATTGTATAAAATTGGTCAGTTTTCGAAATTCTTTCCAATTCGTGCCTGCACTTCTAGATGGTTTCTTTTATGTGGTACATGGTAGATTCTTTTGCAACTAACCTTAAGGTTTGAATTTCATTTAAATGAAATTAAGGACAAAGGCCATGTTTTATATTCTGTTTACTCTATTTTTATATTTTTAGGAAAAGAGGCCCACTTTGGAATCATGAAGATGTTTCAGCCAAGAATCCTAACATAAAGAGTGCTGAACAGTTAACTGTGTTTTTAAAGCATGTGGTATCTATACTTAAACAGTCTAGCTCAGGTACGTTAGAAAACAGACAATGCATGATCGAATGTGCAAGTCTGCAAACTAAATAAATATTTTTTAATGGGTGTAAACACATAGGTTATCTATAAAATCACTCTAGGTAATTACCGCTTCTAAAAAATTGAGTTTTCTTGTGTATTGCACACTCCATGTTTCTGTTATGACAGATTTAAATATCTTTTAGGAATGAGATAAAACATCTTACTAGTTTCTTGTGAACACTTACTATTCAAATCATAAACGTTTTATTGTCTGCAAGTCTCTCTGGCATTAAGTATTTGGAATACTTTATGTATAAATACACCAGTATTTCATGTTTATATTCCTGTAAAGATTTTTGAGACTAATACTTCTTGAGAGAAATGTAGACTATGTGAGAATATTTTAAATTTAGGAATGACTTTGGCAATTTACCCTTCAGTAAATTCAAGTGGATTTGGTTTTTTATAAAGCAGAGTTGCTTGAGTATTTATTTGCCTTCATAGGAGGGTATCAATTGGAACATCGTCTCAGTGAAGTCGCTCTGCAAACTGCGCTTTCGTGTTCCTCTCGACATTATGCTGGGAGGTCCTTTCAGATTTTCAGGGCTCTGAAGCAGCCTCTCACTCCATCTACACTTTCTGATGTTCTCTCCAGACTAGTAGAAACTGTTGGAGATGCAGGAGAAGAAGCTCAGGTATTTGAAATTTTGCCCCCACTTTATTAGAAAGCTAAGTCTGCCTGGATGACATACGTGCATTATTAGTTCAATGACAGCAAAATTTAAAAGCATTGTTTTATTCAGTTGCTTTTTGTTTTTAAGTATTTCAAATATCATAACAGTTTTAATCATGACACTTTCTGAATTTCATCTAATTCTGAGGAAAAGTTGTGCACATTCTCTTCTACAGCAGTAGGATCTTTCAGAGAGTGTGATAAGTCTGTTTCCTGTAGACACCTCCTCTTTCATTGCTAGAGAATACTGCGATCAGCCATATAAAAAATAATTTAGGTTTTCTTTTGTTAAGAATTTAACCTGATAAAGTGTTAACAGTCATTCGACTTAGTGTCATTGTACGTCTTAAGTGTGTATCTAATCTTTTAGTACTGCAAAATGAGTCTGAAAGACTTCATCCTTCAATCCATCCTTAAAAATAAGGCAAACCAGAATTAATTCAGTAAATAATTAGAAATAAATTGAAACTTTTCCTTGTCTTGAAGCTATACTGCTAACTTGAGCTGTCCCATCAGGATTGTATTCTCATTGAAGCGTGAAATAATTTAGTTACTGATAATGATTTTATATTTTTATATTACTACTCAGTAGATTTTCTGTGATCTCCTTGTGCATATTGCATAATTTATAATGGCCTGTGGCTTTCCCCAGGGTTTTGTCATAGAGCTGCTTTTGACTTTAGAATCTGCTATTGATACATTGGCTGAAACCATGAAGCATTATGATCTGCTTTCTGCCCTTTCTCAGTAAGTTCTTTTATTAGTCAAGCTACATTACTATGCATTTTTATACATTTCGATTATTAAAAATCCATGTTATAAATGTAAGGAAATAATTTCTTGTCATCTTTGCAAAATAATTGTATCCATATAGCAAAATTGCTTGCTCTGGTAGGTTTTTATCATTCTGCCTCAAGCAAAATTTGTTAAGAATCTAGATTTCTTGAAAAGGATATCTTATTGCCTTTCTGATTTACCCTCTTAGGTCCAATTTAATTTTGTAAAAAAAGGTGTTCAAGGAGTTCCTTATGGCTCTGTTCTGAAATGTTGTCAGTTCTTAAACTTCTGAATTTCTTCTGCAGAATTTAAAGGCTCTGCAGATATTAGTCTGTCTTAGGCCTCAGGTTTGTTGTCCATATATGAGAAGTGTAATTGAACAGTCTGAGTCATTTTTGTGTCTTATTACAGTTTAAGTGGTTACCTTGATGACTTTTTATCAAACTGAAAAAAAATTCCTAAATGTACAGACGTCTATATTTGTTTGACTTCCTCACAAAGCTTTTGAAAACGCTGAGATTTCTAGGAATATATTCAATTTCTAAGTATCAGAATAGAAAGGAGTGTTGGGTTTCCTAGGTCAGATACCTCAGACAAATACATGGTAATAATTATATTAATTCATTCATTTCTCTACTATTATCACATCTTTAAGTAAGTTGGGATGCTAGATCATCACTTGCACATTATCTTTTACATGCTATGGACTAATTTTTCTAATTTTGCTGTAATTTTTATGGTATTCTGGGATTGTAACAAATAGATTTGGTAGAAGAGATAACAGGATGCTGCAGTCTTGTCTTTATGCTATAAGGATATTGGATATTTTAATAATAGATACAGAAATCCTGAATTGATATGTATTAAAATACTCTTAGTGTGATGAACCAGAGTATTCACTGCATGTGTATGTGATTAGCGTAACATCTTTTTTCTTTCTTACCTTTTTCTAAACTCTGTTATTAAAGTATTTTGCATATAACAATATGTAATAATTGATTTTTATTTTAGAACCTCATACCATGATTCTGTAATGGGAAACAAGTATGCAGCTAATAGGAAAAGCACTGGACAGATAAATCTAAGCACAAGTCCCATTAATAGTGGCAGTTGTTTAGGATACTACAGCAATACAAGGAGTAATTCCTTGAGACTGAATTTAATCAGTGAGCGGAGAGGCGACCGGCGGCGGAGCAACACACTGGATATAATGGATGGAAGGATAAATCATGGTGGAAGTTTGGCCAGGACTAGAAGCCTTTCCTCCCTGAGAGAGGGAGGCATGTATGATGTGCAGCCCACTACTGACCCTGTCAACTTGATGGCCACCATATTTTGGATTGCAGCTTCGTTGCTGGAGTCAGATTATGAGTATGAATACCTTCTGGCTCTCAAGCTACTCAACAAACTTCTTATTCACATGCCTCTGGATAAATCAGAGAGTCGGGAAAAGATAGAAAAGGTGCAGAATAAACTGAAATGGAATAACTTTCCAGGCCTTCAGCAGCTTTTCCTGAAAGGCTTTACTTCAGCCTCTACACAAGAAATGACAGTTCATCTCCTCAGTAAACTCATCACAATTTCCCGGCATGCTTTGGTGGATCCTTCTCAGTTAGCAGGTATCTTTAGTAAATATGTGATAATATATATTCTTTCATCAAATTAAGTGGAGTCAAAATCAGTAGTGATTATGCATTTGCCTTAAAGAAACACTTCAGTTTAATGCTTTCTGCAGTTGTTCATATGTATTCCCACTGCTCCATAGTGGGAATACATTACGGACTATGATTATCTGACGAGCAAGATTGCATGTAAACTTTATGCATTGACTGTTGTTTGCAAGTGGGTTTTTAAGAGCTGTGTATTTTTTTTCATTATCTTGTGCTAACTAGCTCAGTTAGCACTATTTACACGTTTTTAGAAACAATGTGACTATAGTGCCTAAAATTATCCAGTTTCATGTAGTTTTGCTTAACTGGTCCAATGATGATTTTATTTTCATCATGCATTTTTATACCTAACACAGAACATTTATGTACATTGTTCATACACACATACTTAGATACATGTATGTGTATATATAATTTATATATCTGTGAGAATGTATGTGTCAGGCTGTAAGAGTTTTAAATACCAGATAACTCCACATTAAATTAAGTCATATTAAAAACCTTAAAGGCTTATATAACTCTGTTTATGTATGTGTTTAGGATTTCCCCTAAACATCTTGTGCCTACTTCCTCATCTGATACAACATTTTGATAACCCAACTCAGTTTTGTAAAGAAACAGCTGACAGGATAGCAAAGGTATGTAATGTGATGGTTGGAGAAGTATCCAGGAGGATGTATGTACCAGCATTGTTTCTGAATTTTTTTGGAGTCTCTTATGTGATACTTCTATGTGATTCTAATAGTAATATACATGTAACTATAAGAGGTCGTATTTTAAAGGTGTGATCCAGTCCTAATTTATATAGCTGGACCTCATATCAACCCAAGTTTTTGTTTGTCAATGAAAAAGCACATTTAGCTTATTCTGTAAAATTTAGATTTCAAGATTTAGAAAATTTAGATTTTCAGAATTTGTAAGAACAAATTTTCTTACTAATGATATCAATTACTTTTTCTTACTTGTCTGATTTTTCCATTTGTAGTTTTTAATGTAAACCTAATCACATTTTAAGCGTGCTTCCTAATTTTCTTATGGGAAGGAACTGATTCTTACCTTTCTGACTGGTAGACAGAGAAGAAAAGGTTGTATGTGCTTTCTAGTGAAATACACCTTGAAACATTTCCAAACTGTAGTGACTATTAAAGCAGTACATGGTGCACACCAGCTGTTGTCAGCCAGGATGGTGTTGCACTGGCCTGACAGTCTTTCTTTTAAGGAAGAATGTGGAAAGTGGCGTAGGAAAGAGCTGTCTGGCATAGGAGATGCAGTCAGACACCTCTGGCTGCCCAGGCTGTGACATATGAACCACTAAGCTGTGCACAGGCTGACTCAAAGAGTAGGTGCCTGATGCGAGTCCAGAAATTACTGCTGCCCTTAAATACTTGCATTACTAGAGCAAGGGATATTGGTTGATAGTACCAAACATATGATAAGTAGATAAACTTGAAACATGGATGCCACAGTACCAAAATTCAGTAGAAACTGTAGGTCATGCTTGTGTGATTAGTTTGATTTCAGTTGTTAGAAAATAACTGAGTTGAAATCTTGGTAATGAAATCTTGGAGTGAAATCTGGGAGAAGTGCATAATGACTTGTGAATGCTTGGATTTAAAAAAAAAATCTCTACTATAATTAAATATGGTTTTGCTTTTCAGGTTTGTGCAGAGGAGAAGTCACCAACTCTTGCTAATCTGGCTCATATGATGAGTTTATACAGTACACACAGTTACTCCAGAGACTGTTCTAACTGGATTAATGTAGTGTGTAGATATTTGCATGACTCTTTCTCAGATGCCACATTTAACCTCATAACCTATCTTGCAGAGGTAAATTTTTACTAAAAATATCTCATGTTGACAATTCACTGCCAATTCCTAATTTCTTTTGATTCTGAATATTGAGGGGAATAAAGCACATTTTCCGTAACAGGAAATTATTACTACAATGTTCTAGGATGTAGAAAAGGGATGACTACTGCCATTTTGGAGTGCAGTAATTTATATATACCTTGAAACGATAATCCCTCTAATGAAAGATCTCCTTTTGTGAGAGTAGTGTTTGGCAGTAGATGTATATATTCTGTACTACATGAATATACACTGTCTTGGCTTTAGCTAAGTATGCTTAATGCAAATTTTAAGAGACCTTCTTTAGTCAGGTACATATGTCTTTATCACAACTTTAAAAATAATTGCAACATTCAGTTGTAAGTAGTCCATAATATATAAAAAGAGAAACTATAGAAATCCGTATATTATTCTGTTAGCCATTCATACAGGAAAGCTGTTAAATACCTTGTGTGAAAAGCTTGTAGAGCTTGTCCTTGAAGTGTATTACTTCAAACTGATTGAGATACTTTTTAAAATTCGTTCATTCTTATGAATGACTTTATATGTACCTATTTTTTTGGTAAAACTGCATTTACCAACCTTGTTTAAGGTGTAGCTGTAAGTGTTTTTCATATAGGTTTAAGATTTTGATTTAGTATGAACACTTTTATGTAACAAGAAGTGTTTTACTATTAGGTGCTTTAGATCTGTGCTAAAAATATGTCAAAATTCAGGGGAAAAAATGAATTAAGACAAAAAAATTGTGCTGTTGCATTACTGTTTCTTTAGTGCTAAAACAAAAGTTTGAAAAACAGTAAGTGGTACATTTAAATTTCCTGAAGGAGACAATAAATGTGTGTGGAAGTTAGCTGTATTTTAATGTTTGCTTTCACTTTTTGCTACCACTTAAGGCTCTAATTTAATTTTGTGTTTTAAAAACCTTTTTTTAGCTGTTAGAGAAAGGCTTATCCAGTATGCAACAGTCCTTGCTGCAGATCATTTACAGCCTTCTGAGTCATATTGACCTATCCACAGCACCAGTGAAGCAGTTTAATTTGGAAATCATAAAAGTTATTGGTAAATATGTTCAGGTAGGTACTCTGAAGAACTGTAAAAGCCTGTCTGCTTATTATCAAAATGATACTAAAATTACACTTAAATTTTAGGGGGAATTTATTTCAGATATAAAAATTGTTGTTTGAAGTCAGATTCCATAGAGTTCGGGTTTTTTTCCTATGTACTTAATTCACTAGATGCTTGTGTATTTGTCCAATGTGATTCGCACCTGGTGGAACAAGTGATCTGGGTGAATGTGCATCTATTTACAGATGTAGGCAACTCGTCATATGTAGTTAGAGAAGATGATCCTTCAACTATTAAAATACAAGGAAATGTTTACTGCTAAGCTGCACGAATGTTTTATTTACGTGTGTATGTTTTAAAAAGAAAATTTTACAGTTAAATGCATATTTAAATCACTTTCAGTAATATATCCATGAGGAACTTTTAAGGTGCACCTTAACAAAATTGAGTACATTTTTTATTAAAGAAGGTCCCCCAAAGATGAACCACAGTGTTTTGCCCAAGGTAATTTAAGCCTTTGTACTTGAAACACAAATTTACTGAAAATCTATTTCACAGAAGAAGGTCTAGCATCTTGCTGAAAGATTTTATGAAAGTGCCTGGAGCATAAAACCATTTCAGTGCACAACATTTTCTTCTTTTTTTTTCTCTGAATTCCATTATTGCTGAATGTATTTCAGTCAAATGGTTTAATCATAATTAACCAGGAAAAGTCGTGTTCCCTGGATGTTCTCTTATTGATGGGTATGTACTTTAGATATTGTGCTCCTGTCAGAGTGCATTAGGCAAAATGGAATGATTAGCATTAGCTATAGTTTTTATGGCCTGGCAGCTTCTTGCTTCACATCTAACCTCTCCCTGAACTTTCTATGTAAGCCCTTACTACTATGGAATGTAATCTTAATTAGATGTAAGCTATCAAAAGATGGTACTAGCGAAAAAATATTCCAGAGAAGTCTTAACATATTTTTGATAAAATATGTTACTATAAATGACAAAGAAAAGATCATAAATTGTCATGTCTTTTTTAAATGTGCTTCTACTGAGCTTTGGGTGTTTTCACTCCTTTGCAATCACAACAGCTGTAAATAAATTTAAGTTGCTACAGGATAGTTCCAGTTTGAGACTCCTTTTTTTATGTTTATGATGCACAGAAATTCAGGAGACTATTGAAGACTCTCGTTATCTACAAAGAAGCATAAAGCGTATACTACTTACAGCATTGAAAGGGGTGTTTATTTTTTTTAATGCAATAAAAAAATATTTTAATGAACATGGCCTCCTAATTAAAAAAAAAAAGCAGACATTAGGCTGATTTCAAAAACTGAAAGTTGTAAGTTTCAGGCATCAATCCTTGCGTTTCCAGGAGTGTAAATCTTTGCACAAAGCTGCTTTTATTTTATGTCTCTTCTTCTGATTCTCTCCCCAGTGTGTGTAATTGAAATCACTGAATTATTTACATTGCCTTAACCTAATCATCTTTTTAAGGAAAGTGCACTTAACTTAGGCTCTGCCTCTTACATTCTCACACTTTTTCCATAGCTTTTTTTAAGCACTCCATTGGTTTGATACTAAAAATTTTGTAAATGTTTTTCTTTCTTTGTTAAAATCTTTTGTATTTCCTCATGCATTTCAAGCACAGAATAGTTCTGCTTGTTTCAAATTCCATTTACTCTGCCCATAACTGTAAAATAATTAAAGATGCCAAGAGGTGGAATAGTTAGTTTGAATACTATCTGTTACTGTAGTTAAGTGATAGTTAAATACTCTCAGTTTCAATCTCCTGGGTCACAAAGGGCAGATGCTTCAGACAGTGGTAAAAAACATAGTTAACTACTGGGAAGGAGGGACATGGACCAGAGTCTGGTGTGGCTGGCCCAGCGGCCTGGAGCCACTGAGCCTGCCTGGCTGGACCTGCCCACCCACCATGGAATAGCCTGATACCTTGCCACTGCTTTCCTGGCACTTCAAGGTCTGAAGCTTCCCACCTGTGCTAGCCCCTTCAGCCATGTGTAAAAGATCAGAGGTTTTGGTTTGGGGATTCTTGCAAAATGCTACTGTACCTAAAAATTGCTGTCTTGGTTGAAGGGATTGTTGTGTGATTCGTGTATGTTCTCTTTAGAGTCCATATTGGAAGGAAGCTCTTAATATTTTGAAACTGGTGGTGTCTCGGTCAGCAAGCCTTGTTGTGCCTAATGATATTCCAAAGTCTTACGGAGGTGACATAGGTTCTCCTGAAATCTCTTTCACGAAAATTTTTAATAATGTCTCCAAGGAGCTACCTGGGAAGACCTTAGATTTTCATTTTGATATATCAGAGGTAATTATTATATTTAAATGACAATGCACTAATGACTTGCTGTTGCAAACTCAGGTGTAATTTTCTGTTAGCCTTCTACATGTATATGTTTTTAAATAAGTGCTATTTTTAAGAATGGCAGAGATTGAAGTTTTACATACTTGTAAATAAGAGTCATTCTGGAAGATAAGTTTCTAATTCTTTTATGTTGTATATTTGCCTTTTCCCCCTTTTGAATATCTGGAGAGTTAATTACTAAAAGTCAGTAAGATTATTCTCAAGGGTATCTCAGCTGTGTCAGAGAGCAGACAATGCAGCTGGCTGCTGCTCGCAGCTGAACATACCAGGCTTTCAACAAATGAAGGGTTTGTGCATTCAAGGGCTGAGAGGATTAAAACCCTGTACTGCAGTTTTGTTGTGACTTTGGAAGGGGGAGGAAATTTAGAGGAGGGGATAGGATACAACATACAGGAAATTCAAGGTAAGAGGGATACAACTGGAGAAAAACCTCCTGTAGTTAAAAATACCACCCCTACCACCAATGGTACTCATTCTACATCTGAAAAGGGGAGCATGGCCAAGTGACTGCTGTGTAATGTAGAGACGTGAAAATTGTAGAAACTTTAGAAGTGATCAGTAGTAAGAGCTCCTGGTTGAAGCTAACCCTAGATAATGATTGGAGATATAGATGTCTTAAGAACATTACTTAAATTGGTAAATACATTCACTACTGAAGTTTCAGGACATGCGGATAATTGAGAGACAAGATGAATTCCCACGGAGTTCATTGGATTAGCATTTGCTGTCAAAAGGGTTGAATTTGATCAGTGTTTTTTCAGAAGTGTGTGTGTGTTTGTGAAGTTGTTGGTCTGTGAAAACAGTTCGTTATGTCAGGGAATGATTCTACAGAGAAGCTTTCCATCTTTTAAACCTAAAACACAGTTGGTTTTAAAGTGTGTTTAAAAATACAATTGGATTGTCAGCATAAAATGTGCATAATTCAAAACGACACAAGTGGGCAGAATGGCAGCTTGCTGTGTATGGTACAAGTATTCAGCTTTGTATTTCCCAGTGTACCAAGGCTCAATGAATTAGACATGGGCTTTACAGAATGCTTACAGACAAACCCTCCTACATTTCATATCATGCTGAATTCTGAAGTCAAATATGTAGTCTTTACTAATATAGATTTGAATTTTAAGAAAGTGTTTGTTGTCTTTGCTAGACACCAATTATTGGGAATAAGTATGGTGATCAACACAGCGCAGCTGGTAGAAATGGGAAGCCAAAAGTCATTGCTGTGACCCGGAGCACTTCTTCAACTTCGTCAGGCTCCAATTCAAATGCACTGGTTCCTGTCAGCTGGAAGAGACCACAGCCATCTCAGGTACATTGTGCCTCAAACACTTTATACATATATTTGACAGTGTTTCTGAATGTATTAAAAAAAAAATGTATTGAAGTGTTATTTGACGTCTGTATTGTGTCTTAGCGAAACAGTTAATTAATACAGCATAAACTAAAAGCTGATACTGGTGAAAAGTAAAAAATTTTAAGATTCTTTTTAGAGGATGTCAGTATGCAATATGACTAGTTAAAAATGCAGATGTTTTATATTTTTACCTGGAACTCCAGCAGCTGCCATGCTATGTGATTTTCTTTGGTATGTTTTTCAGAGAAGGACTAGGGAGAAGCTAATGAACGTGCTTTCTCTGTGTGGTCCGGATTCTGGTCTTCCCAAGAATCCTTCGGTAAGTGCTGATGGTGGTTTGTTTTGGCTTTTGAACTCAACTAGCAGAATGCTATTGCATTTGTAGGTGTTGGTGAAGTTATGAACAGTGGATTTGGACAAGCTAGTTTTGGTTCAGCAGTTCACAAATCCAGTCAAAGGATTAAAAAGAAGAATCAGAAGTAATGGATTACTATTATTCCTCAAGGACTCCAGTGGGCATGGTTGTCTTGGCTAGAAAAGAGAATTGAACTAGGTCTCCCCTGTTCTGACTAAATCTCCGTCTAGTCCATAATAGATGCTTTTGAGATAAGGGGTACCAATAGATGAGGACTGCAAGGGTGTTGATGCTGTATTGAAAATATCCTAGAATCCACTGAAAATAACCAGTGGATCATATACCTTGAAACTAACATGGTTATTTGTAGGAACAATAGTCTTAACTGTTGAGTAAAAATAGGTTGATGGTTTTACTTCTGTGTAAAGAATCTGACTGGCATACTACGCTTGATGGTGGTGATGACTTTGACAGTTTTTAAAATAAAGTGAGTAGCCTACCTTGGTTATCATCTAGAACATATTTTTTTATTGTTGCATAGAAATTCTTACCTGGGTAAAAATATTGGTGGGAGAAGGATCTTTAATCTAGTGGAGGAAGTTAAAATAAATAAAAATAGATGCTTGAAAGCTAAAACTGAAGAGATTGAAAAGCATTGCATAGAAATAAAGAGAAAATTGTCATTTGTGAAGGTTATCATCGCAGTAGGCCAGCATTGGATCCCTTTTAAAGGTGTACAGTCCTTCCACAGAAATTTGTAGGTGAAAACAATATGGTCTGTGTCATGTGGATGGTTATTATGAAGGTTTTTTTGATTCTTAAATTTGACTGATATTGTGGTTATGAAAATGAAGTTTGGGTGATATATTTTTCTCTCTATTTATACCTTTGTAACGCTTAGTTACATTAAGTAGAGAATGATACCACTAATTTAAAGATGTCATTTAAAATTCGACTAGGCTTGAAGCAAAGTATTACCAGTATAGAGGTACTCATGCTGACTGCCACTAATTCCATTAAATGGCAGGAAGCAGGATGGCTGACTTTTGGAGTTACAGAAATTGGAAGTTTTTACTTCTATTTTTACCTATATCTGCAGGTTGTGTTTTCGTCTAATGAAGACTTGGAAGTTGGAGATCAACAAACTAGTCTAATTTCAGCAACAGAAGAAGTGATTCAAGAGGAGGAAGTGGCTGTAGAAGACAATACCAGTGAACAACAGTTTGGAGTTTTTAAAGACTTTGACTTTTTAGATGTTGAATTGGAAGATGCGGAGGTGAGACCTTGGGGTTTCTTCTGTGTATTTCCATTTGAGAACATTTTAAAAGTCAGGTTGTGTTGGTGCAATTCTAAGGAATTGGCAGCTCTGCTAACTAATCCAATTCAGAAGAATTTATGACGTGATGGAGCTTAGATAAAGAAACCTGGGCCAAAAACTTTACAGGGTTAAGTTGTTGCAAATTGTTGGCTGGTTTTGGAGGGAAGAATTGAGATTTTTTGGGGGGGATTTAAGTGACTTTATCTGAAAGTGAAGTGATATGACAGTGTAAGCCAATGTCAGCATGAACACCTGGGTACCTGGCAGGAGAAAACTTAATTATGAAACAGTGTGTTAAGAAAATGGCATACTCATTGTTTGGGATATGTTTCTGGATTTTGAAAACTTGATGAAAGGCTTTCAAAGTAACAAACTGTATGATACACTATCTCATTATATACTTGCTCTCTATAATTGCTTTCATTGGCTTTTACATTGTATCTGATCTATTGCAGTTCTTCTATTTCCTCCATTTCTCCTGTGAAGAGAGAGAGGAGGTAAAACAAAATTAAGTATTGAGAAATAGTAAAGATTCTGTTAACAATTGTTACTTGTTTTGGATAAATAAAAGGCTTCAGAATTTGCTGAAGCTTAAAAGCAAAATATGGAATTAGCAATGGAGATCCTTGCTGTTCATGAGTCCACAAGCTGCTAAGAATATCTGCCTATCTAAACACTGATTGTTCTCCTCTTGATTTATCTAGACGTTTTTACAAGGTTTCTCCTCTAATTCTTTAGTTTTATCTCCCTTCCTCCTGCTTCCTTTGTATTGTTTCACTTCAGCCAGTATTTGTACCTTCTAGGGAAAGTACAGGCTCATTTTAGTCTATGGCATAGATGTAACCACACACTATAGAGACACCATTTCCTGTATTCAGTACAAGTAATCAAACAGTTCAGAATTGAGGCTTAGTAGTACTAAAACATTAACAGTAGACAGGGCTTTGCAGATAGGATGGCAAAAGTTGAAAACTTTTCCAGACGAAGTTAACCTTTCACTTGATTTTCTGTGCTATTTTAATAGCAGATCATAATTAAGAAAATACAGTTTCTTTTTTATTACTTGCCTGGATGCAACATGTAGTTCTGTACTAGAGAAAAAAAATTAAGAGCACAGGTAGTAAGAATTTAGGGTATTACATATAAATCATGCACTTGGTATAAGAGCTCTGGCTTATTTTTTCACCAAAAATGTAGAATGTTCTTTATTGCCAATAATTAAATGTCAACAAGTATGAACTGGGGCTTTTACATTAAAATCTGAGTAATATTCAGATTAAACTTAAGTGCTTCAGCCCACAGTAGTAGTACTATGTTGTACTTGAAATTCTTTTACTTTGCCATAACTTTTCATCTTCTTTTGAGTAAAAGAAGTCACTAAGAGAGATTACAAAATGTTTAGCTTGTGTTGCATATTTAATGTGTCATGATGATTTCCTAAGTCACCACAAGAGATACTCTGTTAAGGCAGTTTTGGAGCCATGTTTGGGGCTAGATGTGGTGTTTTAGTAACTGTAGACCTGGTAAAGTGAACTTCACCAGGTTTTCTATATTAGCTGAATTGTTGAAGGTTGATGAAGTGCTTGAGAAAATCGAAGATCATTATTGTACTTGTGAATTAAAATAACAGTGTTTTTAAGATATGGATGTCACTTAGTATGATGGATATTTGAAACCCAAATATCTCAGCTGGAAAATGCACAAAGAGAATGGATCCAGCTATTGTATTCAGGGTGCACTTCATAAAACTGACACAAAGTAGCTGGTAAAACACTTAGTGACAACATTATCTTTTCTACACCCTGTATATAATTATTGTTGATAGTGTTTTGTCAGTTGGATGTGGTCAGTATAGATTCATGTGTGTTAGTTAAATTATTTCATCAATGTTTGTTGAAACAGTTGCTTTACATGTTACGCTAGAGAAAATGTATCATGAGCATGCTGATTTTAGTGTTTTGTCGTCAGTTTGTTTTTTTTTTATCTCATTAGAAAGAGACATTCTTTTAAATACTAGCTTTTTGACTAAAGCTTTTTTCAGAGCTTGAATCAGTCTTTTACTGTTGGCAAATCCTATGTAATAAAACATTTTTCCCTGGTTCTAGAGTATCTTTAAGTGTTTGTCCTCGTTCTTTCTAATTATATGTGTTTTCCTTTTTGCTAACCAGGAGCTGCAGGTAAGTTGCAGCCTGGTGCCCTGGCTTGTTCATCTGTTGTTGTCTGTGATGTGTTTGTACTTTCTAGTCAGATTATAAAATCAATACTGATATAGTTCTAGATTACATATTGAGTTCCTTTCCAAGAAGATATTAAAAAGATTTCTACTTCATTTGCCATATATTTTATTTACAAGCATTTAACAAGGTACTTAAAATTTTAATAAAACTAAAGGGCTGATTGAAACTCTGTTCATGATGCATTCAGTACTTGTGTTTTCTCTGTCACGTTTGTGTATTAATTTAATTATGCTGAAATTCGTACATACCATATGTGTGCAAATTTTGTTATTACAGGGTGAAAGCATGGACAACTTCAACTGGGGCGTTCGCAGGCGCTCTCTTGACAGCATTGACAAAGGAGACACACCGTCCCTTCAGGAGTGTCAGTACACTGGTAGCACACCCAGCTTGAACTTGACCAACCAGGAGGATACTGATGAGTCTTCAGAAGAAGAAGCAGCACTGACTGCAAGTCAGATACTGTCTCGTTCACAGATGGTAAATTATTTTTCTGTGAAAGAAATCTGAAACTTAAGCTTTCCCTAGCACATTTAATGGTTAAGTGTGGCTCACACTTTCAGCCTAAGTGACATAGTAAAGAACTAAATTAATGTGGCTAAGCTTCTTTTTCATAACAGCATCAATGAAGGGAAAAAGTTACTTTACCACATTGGTGGTACATAACAGATTTTTAATTTTAGTACAATATTAATTTTTTAGTGTCTTTACACTTACTGTATTTGTTTAAATATAAGCACAAAATTGCATGTGTTTTATATAAAGCATGTGTGTTTGTGGATTTCTAGATCAAAAAAAAATCCCAAATGCTAAAAAAGATCAAGAGTATTAAGTGGTCACATGTGGGTTTAAGTTGTGTTTAAGCACAGAAATTGCTAGTTTAATTATGGATTTTGAAGCCTGTGTACACATAACTTAGGAAAATCAAGAATGCTGGCCACTCAGAAGTCTCTCTGCATTACATAAATGAAATTAAGAAAAAGTTGACTTGATTGGGAGCAGCTTGATGAGTATGTTGCTTTTCAGACTTTAGGCAAAGCTTGTATTAATGTTGCTTCCAACAACGAGCTCTGCTTTTCAATGGTTTCAGTCTAGGAAAAAAACTTTTAAAACAAGAAAAGAAAATAATTTTCCTTAAAGGAAAAACTTCTTTTCAAAGTGAAATGTTTCAGAAATGCATGTGATGCTTGTAATAGTTCTAGTGTAAAGCTGTGAAATTCATAATATGTAGACCAATTCAAATAGCTAACAATACTGAAACAGCCTGTTTCAAAACTAATGCATTTTTACCTGCAGTTTGTGTTTCCTATGAAGAATTTTGTTTCTTTCTTTTCTGTCTTAGTTAATCAGTGATTCTGCCATAGATGAAACAGTGTCAGATCATGCTGGTTTATCACTTCAGTCTCAAGATTCCACTAGCAGTGTGGGAACAGAAGAGGTGCTTCAAATCAGAACTGAGACCCCAAGTTTGGAGGCTTCTTCTCTAGATAACTCTAGCAACCAGCTGCCTGAGGTGGGGAGAAATGTGGGCTGGTGCATGGCTGATTTGGGCTCCTTCTAGTTTTAGTAGCAGCTTTGGCTTTCTTTTCAACTGAATTTTCATCTGTTACACTGATTAGTTGATTTGCTTTTAATATTTCTAACCTGTTGGCATGTTCTTACAAAATGCTCCCTCAGCATGGAGGCTACTTGGATGGACTGAGGGAACTTACCACAGGTTAAAAATATTCTTGAAGGGCTGATTGTGATAATTTCATGGTGCAGAATGAAACAGGCTAATTCAAAATGCTTTTACTTGATATGGTTGAAATCCTTCTTGAGCGACATTTTCTTTCAAATACTTTTTTATTTCACTCCCCCTGCCCTCCCCCTTTTTGTTTTTTGCTTTCTTTGGGTTGTGATTGGTGCTACATGGGAATAAAACCTCAGGCCAGCTGTGTTGGCAATTGGTCCCATTAAATAATCCTTTAGAAAGGACTACAGATGCTAGTGGTATACTTTTTTGGAAAGGCCCATGTGGACTGAGACAGATTTCAAGCTAATGGCCGCCTGCAAATCTGTGAGTACTTCAGTTTATTGTGTTTTAAAACTTTCAAATAATTTAAAATTTAAAAAGACACCCCGAATTTAAAACTCTTATCTGCTACAATTTTTCTTGAAGTGGCTTGGTTTAGGTGGACTTTTTATCTCTTCAGTTAAATTATTTATGCTACTGGCAATCCTTTTTTTTTTTTTAATAATGTTAGCTAATCCCATCTTTAACTGTAAATGCAATTTTACTGAGTATTGCAGAAAATTAAGCCATTCCTATGTGTATTTGACTAACCAGTGAGTGCACTGTTTACACTTAAGAATGAGTCTTTGGCCAGCCTGGTTTAAGCAGTCTGCTGACTAGTTCAAGTGACTGGGCTAGTTCAAGTTTCTAAAGGCTCTGGTTTACCTGTTTGCTACTAGAAAAATCACTTTAGTAAACAGGCAGACCACAGATGTAGCTAATATTTAATGAAGAAAACTGTAAGAACAAAAGAGTACAATAAAGGGAGAGTAGCTGATTTCCTGTGATAAAATCCTCACCTTTTAAAGGTGTAATATTGTGACATTCATAAAGTGCTTTTCCCCACATTTTTTCATATTTTACCATTATTATTATCTATGTGCTTTTAAAAAAAAAGGGTCTCATTGCACTGCTGTTGGTAAATTGTCTCAGCTGTTGCAGAATACCTGTGCTTAGATTCTCAAACAAATTGTTGTTACTTCATATGCTCATCTGCAACATGCATTTTTGATCCAATAGAATTTTGTTTGAGGAAGAACACTTAATCTGGATGAACTTTTTCCACACAGGGATAGATGTTTTATGTTAAGATTTCAGAAGCAAGAAGCAATATATAAGCTGGAATTTTACAGAATGAAATTCACCACAATAAAACTTTTGTCTTCTCCATTGTTGGCTTGTGGTACATCCTCAGCTGTAACTAATTTTTACATTTTCCTAGTTCTTTCTGAGACTGACGTTAGAATTCATTGTTATTCTGCAGCTCCCTTTATAAAATCACTATATTGCTATAATCCAGGTGAAAATATTCACACAAAAAAGCACCATTGTCATTAAAAAATATTGAAAACACTTAAACTGGGCTGTAAAATAATTCCATGACTAGGCAGCATTCAGAACAAATTTCTGTATATAAAAAAAAATACTACAATGTATATAAAAAAAAATACTACAAGTGCATACAAATGCATTCACTAGATGTGATGTGTTCCGTGTTTATTTTGTGCTTGTTAGAATATGGGATTTGAACAAATACACAGGTTTCTTCAAGCACAATTCAGACGCTCAGAGTTATTACAATACAAGGCTTAGCTATCTGGTTGGATTTTGTTGCTAAAAAAGTGAGCTGGCTTTATGCCTCTTACCAGAATGAGCTTGAAAACGTGCACACCATTGACTCATTTTGAAGTATTTTTGAAGCCATATATGAGAATCTTGAATAAAAGAAATCTAGCACTTCTCTTCGCCATCACTAAGACAGAAATGTGAAAAAACAGCTGCAAACAGTGTAACAGAGAAAAGCTCTTGAACTGCTCTGAATTATAGCAGCACCCAAAGACATGAAAAAATAGAGAAAAAAGTTAACTGATTTTGTTCTGAATACTTATACTGTACAACTCATAGCATAGGGCAGTTGTTTTTTCCTGTGCTCCTGTACTTCATATATAAAACTCTTTCAGCACAAGCATTTCATTGTATGCCAACTGTCAGTTATCAAAATGTTTTTAATATAAGTAAGTATATATCAAAATTTATCTAAGACAGTATGGGAAAAGTTGAAGCCATTATTCATAAACAAGAGCGTGCTGGTTAGATGAGGTGAGTAGTTGAGTTCCTTGTTTGTCTCATAGGATGCTATATTTAAATTAATAGTTTACTTAAATGCATTGGCTGATTCCCAGAAAATGCAAAAAGGCATTTCACATTCCAGTTAAGAATTTGCAGTCTATCTGAGAAGAATAATTTTGTTCAATAAATTTTACAAGCTTATCTATATGAGAGTTTCTGACTAAAATGATTCTCTATTTTACTCACTTGCACTGTAATTTTTGAGGGAGTGGTTTACTAGAAGTAATTTTCCTAAGGTTCTGTGGCATTGGTAACTATGTAACTATATAAGTCACCTTTTTAAGATACTTCAGGAATATTCGTACTGGTAGTCATGTCCAATGGTACACAGAAAATGAAATCAGGAGTCATGGCACTATGAAGACTTAAAACTTGGCAGTAAATTTATTAACTAATAATAAGCATATTTTCAAAAAGCTTATCATTCATATGTACATTTACCAGTCATGATCAGTGCAACTCTGTATCCTATGTTAACATCTATAACAGAAATGGACCATTGGTTCAATCCAAATTGTTTTGTTGAGGTAAAAATGTCCTGCATTCCCACCTGCCTCAGCCGCTTGGTAGGACAAAATGACTCTTCTATGAAAAACAATTACAGATTCTACTTTAACAAAAGAGGCATTAAAAGTGAAGTCACTAGCTGTGGCAAACAGCAGCAGTGTCACATTGAGGAGTACCATAGTCAAAGTGAGATTTGGTAAGGATCACTGTGAAAGAAAATTACATGGTTCTGTTAAAAGCTGAATTGTCTTTTCTAATATTTGTACAGTAATTTAATCTGTCAGAGGATCTGTCTTGACCGATGAAAGCCATGAAGTGATGTGTATGCTTAGAGGCTGTCCAAAGGTTCCTTGACCAGTTTTGGATATGCCAGTAGAGGAAGACCAGGATACTAAGAATGAAAATATGTGATAATTTGTGCCTTTAGGAAATAGCAAGTGTTATTTTTATTCCACAGAGAAATCCAATAAAAAGGTTTCAAATGAATTAATCATAAATTAACTGAATCTTAATTCATCTGTTCAATATAGTGATGTTAATGAATATAATAATGCTAATGGAGGAAGGGAGAAAGGGTCTAATATTACCTACCTGAGTTTAATTATCCTCTCTCTGTAATTGCCAGTAATGAAAGCCTACATTTAGAGATTCAGGATAAAACCCTTAAAGATGCCCATATTAGCAGTAACGGCAAAATAATAAAAATAGTGGAATATCCCTTTTCCACTCTTTATCTATTACACTGTTGGTAAGTAGTTATGCTGTAGAAACTTGTTAAAATGGAGAGTGGAAAGGACAAGAAATGTTCTGGTACTCGCTGTAGACCCCCAAGCATGAGGCAGTCATTTTGATCCTTACCTAGAAAAGTAAAATATGAAAGTCTTGGGTTTGTTTGATCTCACTAATTTTGAGGCTGTTTGCATATTTTTCTGTCAGTATCTCTAACAGATTTAATTAAATGTATTTGAGAAATTGTATTTGCTCTAAATAAGTCACATTCTAGGATATTAATGTTTACCAGAAGTTATAAACATTACAAATAGGCTGCCTGTCTTTGCCCAGGTAAAACTGTGTGAACGAGCCAAAGAACTGAATAGTTACAGTAAATGTTTGTAAATAATCTTTTATAACTGTTATTTTACCATTATAGAAACTGATAAGAATACATAGGCCCTGACAGTAATTCTAATAAAAGGATATGTGACTCACAGGAAGGCAATTCAGCAGTAAGGGATGAACAGGTTAGCACTGCTAGTGAAGACACTGGGTCATACCTACTACATGAGCAGCAAGACTGTCTGGTCTGTCACGAATCTCTGGAGTTGGAAGAGACCCCAGAACTGGTAGAGGCAGCAGCTCCTGGAAGCTATTCTGAATCTGTCTGTGAAGAGGATGTCACTCTTGCTTTGAAAGAGCTAGATGAGAGATGTGAAGAAGAAGAAGCTGACTTCTCTGGTTTGTCTAGGTAAGATTAATACTGGTTTTAAGTAACGGAAGTTACATCTTCAGTGCGTTAATCAAACAGGCTTTCCTCTGGTGTGGAGATTTCCATTGATCCCATAATACAAGAATATGAAATGGTGGTTTGCATATCTGAAATAATGGCTGATCTTTTTTGCCTGTTATAGCAACTAAACTCAATATTTTTTTCAGCACTTGTTTCTGGTACAAGGAAAACAGTTGTGCAGGAAAATATGAGAATTCTTGAATAAAAGAAATCAGCACTTTTCGTCACCATCAGTAAGATAGAAATGTGAAAAAACAGCTGCAAACAGTATAACAGAGAAAAGCTCTTGAACTGCTCTGAATTATAGCAGCACCCAAAGACATGAAAAAAACAGGGGAAAAAGTTAATTTTTTTTTTTTTTAATTTTTTTTTAATTCAAAGCTCCTGTAGAACTCAGGTCAGTTTCTCTTTGAATGTGCCCAACGTTTATTTTCATTATTAAGGTTAATAAGTCTCTTGTATATTTTTAAGACATTTTGAAGTAAAATAACATTTTTTTCATTTTAATATGGAGAGCAAAAATAACTGTTGAGAGGAAAAGTTAAAGTTAGTTATAGCTGGTTGAGTCATATTTAAAGTGAAACTCTTAAGTCTCCTGGAGGTAACAGTCTAAGAAGGAAGGAAAAAGAACAAGAAACCCCAAACAAACAAATAAACCAAAACAAAACAAACAAAAAAAATCCAAATTGTTCATAGGCTTGTTCATATTTAAAATTTGTTCAGAAGTTTAAACTGAATAATACAGAGACTTGGTGTATATATAGGAACATAGACTTGACATCTCTTCTTTCAGAGAGATCTCTTAAGGAGGCTTTTTCAGAAAAGAACACAACAAGAGATATAAAAGAAGTCATTTGAGAAGGTTTTACTGGGAGAGACAAGAGAAACTGACTCTTGTGATCCCCTACATGACCTACTTCACTATGCCTTGTGAGAATTCAAGGCTGGTACCAGTTAAGAGCAGTTTATTTCCTCATTTGCAACTGAATAATCTCTAAAGGTTTTATTTTATTTACACTAAGCAGGCAAACGTAAAACCCCGTAGCTCTAGTCTAAAGAGTGACAGAGGTGATTGATTATAGGATTATAACACTAGTTAGGAAATATCTGAAAATCTTTTTTGAAGCTTTGCTTACAGATGGTAATCGAAAAGGTTTTGCCTTAACTTTTGAGCTTTGTGCTACTAAAACAAATGTATCCAAAACCAGCACCCACACTTCTTGTTTAAGACATGTTTATTCTTCTTTAAGATGTACTTTGTGCTGCTGTGGATGAGGCAGTTGTCATAGAGAAAAACTGTATGTGTTTTAAAAAAATATTTTAATAAACTATCTGTATACTTGGAATCCTCCTACACATATTTATGCTGCCTACATACAGGTATACAAGAAGTGTCAAAATGTATCACTGTAGTGGTTTAATCACATCTATTCCACTCTGTGAGATAAGGAGTAGAATCCTTTGTAATACAGAAAATTTTAAATTAATCATTATGTTAATGATAGGAAGTAGTAGCATTGATAAATTTATAGTTTGATATTTTTATTGGATATTTGGTGCCTAATGGAAAGTATGACAGCAGAATGCTCTGTTAACAAAGGCCTGTTAAACTGATTGCCCATAAAAATGAAAGTGTTTTGATCTATCTCCATTTGCTTATGTTATTTAAGACAGTTATAAAGCAGTATTACACTGCTAAATGAGCTCTTTAAGGAAGAAGTTTTAGCCTTCCTTTAAGGAAGGCTAAAACTTGTTACAGATATTGGTGGACCATCTGTTCAGATCAATAAAAATTTGAAGAACTGGATGTTCATTAAGTTATTGGGGGCAAGAAAAAAATGCCTGTTTCTTAGTGGTGTACATATATATAGTGCTGTATATATCTATATGTAACCTCCAGATAGCTCTTTGTCTGTAGTTATGTGTAGAACTGACACATGCTAGTAAATTTTGGAGAGTATAAGCAATTTTTAATATATTGCAGTAGCAAAAGCTTTTGATTGTTTACTCTTTTCTTGGCTCATAGTTACTTTAGTTGATCCGTTATTTATTTTACAAAATGCTGTTCTGAAGCCAAAATTCTTATTTTTTCCTTCTTACGGAAATGAAGGTGGTTTTGTCCCCAGAAAGTTTGCTGAGGAGGTAATTTCTGTTATTTATTATTTGTAGCCAAGATGAAGAAGAACAGGATGGTTTCCCAGAAGTGCAAACTTCCCCTCCTCCTTCACCATTTCTTTCTGCCATATTGGCAGCTTTCCAGCCAGTGGCATACGATGACGAAGAGCAAGCCTGGCGCTGCCACGTCAATCAAATGCTGTCAGATACAGATGGATCTTGTGCTGTCTATACATTTCATGTCTTCTCAAGATTGTTTCAGGTCAGTGAATTCTCAGTGTATGATTGCTCATCTGAAATCCTCTCCTCCTACTTCTAAAGCTATTCTTCCCCTTGAAACTGCAAAAGCCCCAAGATTATGGTAGCAAGAAGCTTTAGAAAGCAAAACAAAAGCAGACCAGAAAAACACATTGCTAAAAGAATGTTACACTGTCATACACTCTTTTTCCGTAGGATATTTGCTGTATTCATTGCCTAGACGTGAACCTGCTCAGAAAATAAACAAAAATTGAGAAAAGCTCAAAAAACCACTTCAGTGTTTCTTGCAAGCTCTTAGTTCAGGCTGTGTCCCTTCTTTTATTTTCTGAACATCACCCAGGTTCTGTGATGATTACAGAATTAATGTCTTTCTCCTGGTTTTTTTGTGGGAGTCATTATTATGGGATCGCAGCATGACAAACATTAATGAATTTGTCTTGCATCTGTCTTGTGAGAAAAGCGTTTCTTTCTGCAGAGAAGTAATTGGAACACCAGGAAATCCACAGGAGCTGGATGTTTCAAATGCCTCTCTTTAGCTATATTTACCTCACAGGTTTGATATCCAACACAAAATGCCTATGGCTTAATTTTTCTGGCTTCCTCCTCCCTTTATGTAGGGGATGAGTTTTTTACATTTTAAAAGTAATGCTTCTTTGCAAAGTCCTATGGGGTAGAAGATGTATAATTAATCCATTTTATGTTCAGGCAATGTGCCAAATGAGCTAAGAGAATATTCAGGACAAGACCTTATGACTCCAGCCCTTTTTTCTAACTCTAATATTAATTTTGCCTGCTGTTTGGCTTATTATAATAAATTTGTCAGTGAAAGACCCACAGTAGCACCTATTTTGTCCCATGTGTATGGGCAGTAACTTAGATGTGAAGAATTCATACTCTGCCTTTCCCATGGAATAACTTGTTTGTGCATCTATACCCATTTTCCATTTTATATTGAACTAAGTATTTTGCCACAGTGCCATGAAATTCCTGTCACAGATTGTAGATTGTCTTTGTGCTTCATCTAGACATCAGGGATTTGGTTTCTCTGTATTATACCAAAGCTTAGCTGCAGTTGGTTTTCACACATTCATTCATTTCCTGAAAGTGGTAAAATGAGAGCTCATATTCTCTTGTGTTCATTAAAGAGGGAGCTAGGAAGAAAGATGAAACTTGGCTTAACAGCTGGAAAGTTGGATACTCTGCACAATAGCAAGCCAGTGTTCAAGCATGGGCAAAAAATGCTCCTGAGGAGTACCTCTGGGTACAGCGGAGGGTTAAAATGATCAAATGGTACTCGGGAGGCTGTTTGACTCCTTGTTTGACTGGACCTTTCCATTTTGCCTTCTGGCTCCTTCTTCCTGTGTTTAACTTTGCAGCTGTCTGTATATCTTTATATTTATTCTACGTGTAGCTTCCAGGATTAATGAAATAGTCCATAGCAGAGTGCAGTGTTACATTAGGCTGAGCTGACAGTCTGCATAATCAAACAAGATAAACTCAGGACTGATTTTTGAAGATGGTAGAAACTCTGCAGGTGGCAGTTTTGGACACAGATTGGGCTATGCAGGTCATATACTGACTCATAAAACTCTGTAATTTTCTGCAACACAAACACTTGAAAATAAATTGAACTATCTGTACTGCATAAAGGCAAATAGTCATCCACCTGTATTGAGGCTAGCGGCCTAGATGTGAAAGGAGTAATTGTCTTTATAGATACTGGCTGGCTTTATTGATTTATTACATTTTCCAGAGCTAATTTTACATAAATATTCAGAGAAAATTACATATTAGCATCATTTAATGAAAAAATATAATGTGATGGAAATTTGTCGTGATAGAAATTTGCTCTGAAATTCTTACCTAAAAAGCCAAAAGAGTAGTAAAACACAATGTAAAATAAATGTTTTTTTGATTTGACTTCTAGACCATTCAAAGAAAGTTTGTGTCTATAACAAATGATTCAGTCAGCTTTCTTGGCCAAAGTCTACAGCGCATTGGAACAAAATTTAAAAGTTCTCTGGAAGTGATGATGTTATGTTCAGAATGTCCGACGGTCTTTGTAGATGCAGAAACGGTAAGAATCTCAAACTTCCATGTTGGAATATGTCTGCTTAAACATTTCATGTAACATACAAAATGATGTTTTAACATGTGGAAAAAAAAGAAACTCTTTGAAATCAGAAGGGAATTAAAATCTTAAGTGGCCACTATGTATCATAAACACTGGAAACCACAAGTGAGAAATGCATTTTCTCAAAAAACAGGCTCCAGCTGTAACAGTGAACAGTAAGGAAACTCACTGATAGTAGATATCACTTCAATTCCCTTACTACTCTTCACTTTCCCTGCTTGTTCATATTTATTCTGCGTTCTCTGCGCGAGTAAGAAAAAGGGAGACTACTTATCTAGCAGCAACTTTGCCTTTTTATACTATATTGTTTTATGTATATATTCAGTGATGTATGAGAAGAACATTCTTGCTACAAATATACAATAAGAAGACTTTGAATTGTTTGTTGTCATGCAAGTTGAAATCCTGGTTATAATAAATATTAATGCAAGAAGTCAGCTCAATGTTAACAGCAGTCAAAAAAACCCTTGTGCTAGAATTATTAAGAAAGGAGACAGCAAAACAGGAAACATCCCTGAGTTAATGTACATATTCCCAGTATACCTACATCCTGAATTTTGGGGGCAGTTTTGGTCCCTTGCTCTCAGAGAAATGTAGTAGCACTGGAAAAGATTAAAGAACGATCATAAGGATGATGAAATGTGTACAGTGGCTTCCATGTAAGATATGAGTATATAGGCTAGGATTTCTCACCCTTTAGAAGATAAATCTGTCCATAGATGTCTTATCATGAGTAAGTGATAGAAATTATTTTATTTTTGTCTTAATTGATGTTGAGGGTAATCAAATTAGGCTAGCAGTGACTTACAATACATACAGAACGAAGGTCCTGCATGTGATAAATAATCAAACTCTGAAATGCTTTCACTTTTTATGGTGTCTGTTCATGTTTTCAAAAAGCCACTAAAGAAATCCATGGAAGAAATAGCCCTGGACAGATGCTTTGAATATGCAGAACAACGTGTTGACAGAGGCTAAGAAAGCATTTGGGGCAGGTGGATCACCACGTGTTTGCCCTTCTCTAAACAACTGCCATTAGACATTGTCAGCTGCAGGGCTGAGGCAGATGGATCTTTGGCCTTGACACCCAGTGTGAGACACTTCTCCTGACCTGCTTTTTTTTTCTTGGTACTAAGGGGCAACTCTTTCTTAAGCTGTCACTTAAGAATATGAGGACTAAAAAAGTGTGATACAGATAGTGCATTTCAAGGGAATCGCCTGTAATGTTTTTTGGTTTTACTTATGCCACTTTAAAAGCAGTAGAAATTTACCAAAGAAATAAATTTCTTTGGGATAAGAAGCCACAAGAAGAGTTAAACTAGTACCTAACTAGAACAGCACGTGTATTTTAAAATAAAAAAGCAAATATATATAAGCGCAAATGTAAAAAGGAATAATAAATATAGCACACAAATACTTGTGTATGTATATGTGTACATACACACATTAGTGTTGTTACATTGATAAATAGTATATAAAAAATCTTTCCTCTCCAAATAATTTAGGTGAAATGAACCTCCTTGTCAGATTAATTCTCACTGATAAAGTAGAGAGCTCTTAATGTGTGCAAGGATTGACCAGTGTGAGGGAGGAAACATCATGTTAGAGATTTTTATTAAAGGAAGTGTCAAGAGAAGGACTAATAAAAAAACCTAAGTGATAATAAAACTACAGGGAGAAATTGTGTGGAAGAAAGCTGAGGTAGCAGTCCCTGAGGGAAAAAGAGATTCTGAAACCATGTTAAAAGAGGCTGTCATTAATAGTAGAAAATTCTTCAAATATCCAATGGTTCCTGCTTTGACAGAGTCCTGTTTCTTACAGACTGCAGAAGCCTTTGCTGGTGGTGTAGTTTGTATATTGAGAAGGGCAAGTAATCCTCAGTGGATACTCCTACAGGAGTAATCCAGCAGCAGTACCTTTCCTTCCTTCTACAGGCTGTTCTATTTACCCTAGTGGTGTGTGTATAAAATATTATTCTTCATTATGGAAGATATAAAAATAGCTTTGAAATCTCTCTTTCACACATTAACTAGGTACTACTCTTATTTTGGAATCAAAACTGTTGTTCACTGATATAAATGCTACAGCTACATATGTTAATTTATTTACTCAGAGGTGTCACAAATGACATGTGCCCAGCTAATTCTAGTTTGTTTTTCCAAATGTGAACGTGGGATTCTATAGTATATAATTTAGACATTAGACTATATGGATTATAGCCAGATGTTACGTGACTACAGAGGTGATTGTGTTTATCTTCCAGCTACTGTCTTGTGGTCTGCTAGAAACACTGAAGTTCAGTGTTCTAGAGCTCCAAGAACACTTGGATACCTATAATGTCAAAAGAGAGGCAGCAGAACAGGTGAGTCTCTTATATTTGAAAACAAAAATATTAGAACCTACTCATCAGGAAAATGTGTCAGGTCCTTATCTCTCAACACAGGTATCTAAAGGTAAACTGTGGGAAAACACTTCTGAAATAAAATCCTGTTTCCTTTTCTTACTACTATTCTATGTGTATAATCTGAACCTGAGGGGGGTTTTCTTATGTGTAATTCATTTTTGTTGCACATATTTCTGAAATTGATTTTTAATATATAAAACTGCACAAGTCCACTAACAGTGGGAAAAGCACGTTCCTAATTTAGAAGTCTTCTTTTAAAAATAGTCAAATATTTCTAACATTATTATCACTAAATAGTGGGGGGTTTTTATTTATGTTCTGCTTATTTTATTAGACTAGGGATTCACCTCCAGATTAAGACATTTACAGATAGCTATCATTATGGGAATTAAGTGCATTAACACCCTTATTCAAGGATCAGGTCAATACAATAAAAGGAATCAAGAAAGCAATGCATTTATTCTAATACAGATACTGACTTATTTAGCTGAATAATTCCTTAGACTTCTTTTTGGTGACTGAATCTCCACCAACAGTAATGGGGGTTATACAGCTGTGTCACACACAGACACGTACATTTAGGGCTCATTTTACAGCTGGATCTCATTGAGGCTGATGTTTATGTGTTGTTTAGAATAATGCAGTTTAGTTTTCAAGGCATATGTTAGTGGTTATATCCTTTTTCCAAAGAAATGCAGTTTAGAAGTTGAAAATTTCTGTAGCAAGGGTCTGTGTATTTGGGTTTGCGAACCTGTGTGTGCAGTTCAGAAAGTAAGATACTAACTTCAGAAGACTGAAACAAGTAAGATTTGTATTTCAAGAGCCAAAAGAAAACATGGATCTACAATCAGTTTTGCAAACAGAGGGAGAGAGAGAATATATGGGATTTTTGTTGTAGAGAGATGATTATTTCTAGGAAAATTGGACATGCCGAATTTTACTGATCCCAGCAGCCTGTGAGGCCATGACAATGGCAGTATAGGCAAGTTTGAGTGATGCAAAAGAGAACTAGAATTCAAGCCACAGTGCCTTGGCAGAGCTATATTTTGCAGCACAAGTGGTTCCATGTTTCTTGATCATGCTGAGTTTATTGGGAAATTATGGCCTTTGCCTTACAAAGATTGCTGACAGCTCATCTGTTGAATAGACTAGACATGCACTTTTTTGTGGAAAGGATCTCAAAAGAAATGTGGTTTCCTCGAAACCAGTGCTAAAATATGCCACACAGCACTGTTAATGTAGGTAAACTCTTGATAGGATCCAGGCCAGCATTTCTGCTTAAGAGTTGCAGCATTTGTTTGCCCTGCTCTGTGGTAATAACAATTTATTTGATGTAATATAATGAGCTGCATTTTGCCGTGTAGGCTTAATCAGAAACAAAGTGCTCATCTAATGACTAAGATTATTTTACTCAATGTAATATTTAATGTCTGGCAATCTCCAATGCATAATGCCATCAGCACTCCTATGAGACCATAATGTATTTCATTCCTCCTTTTAGAGAGCAGCACTGAGGCACAGAGGGTGATTTGCCCCCTGGTCATACAGGAAGATTTATGACAGGGTAAAAAGGGACTCAGGTGTGTGTGTAATTAGAATGATGACTATCCAAACATGGAGGAATTTTACATCAACTCCCCATTTAGCCTAGTTTATCACAGCAATAACCAATGGTATGGTTTTGTTGATTTGTCAAAATATAACAAGCTAAAATTACATCTCTTTCAGATGGGCACGAATTCACTAAATATACTTTTAGCTAATTTTGCACTGCCACATTTCATATTGACATAAATCCATGCTGGATATTAAGAACTTCTTTGTATTTTATTTTACTAGGTAAACAAATACAAGTATCAGTTTGATGGCCTCTGTCATTATCTCATAGTGAAGGAGTTGTTTTTTCTGTCATGAGGGAGTCTAGTAACATGTTTCTGTGGTCAGCCTGTCTTCTGCCATAGATTTGTGAGTGACTGGAGCAGGAAGAAGGTTCACAGGGTTAAACGAATTGTTCTGAAACAACTGTGAGAGCATTTTGTCAGGGTTTTATTTTTATTAATAATTTATAAAGAAAAAGAAGCAGTACTGACAAACAAGAAATGTTTAGCTTTGACCAATCATCTCTGACTCTTGATAGCACATCATTTAGACAATTTAGTGCATTAAGTGGTTATTGAGCATGTTAATTTAGAAGTAGTGACTATCTCAGATAATTTACTTTCCTAAAACTTTTTTAGAAGTATTTCTTTAGCTGTTCACCCTCTTTTTCTATGTAAACTAAGAATTTTCTAACCTATGTCTTAGATATGTTTTATTGTTTTCTTACTCTGTCCTCTTAAACAGAGTATAGGGAATGACTGAACAGGACTTTCTCCAGTAAAATCTGAATTTCTGTTGTTGCGTACAGTTGTGCTATGTATCCTATTAAATCTGAAAGTATTAAGGCAAAATGCTTAATCAACTGAATGCAGACCCTTGATTTTTCATAGAAACATATAGAAAAATGATCAAATTAAGTGGTTGGGCTGTTGTATAATAAAGTAAATAAAAATTAACAGATATTTAAATAAATGTAATTTGCATGTTCATCTGGTGTCCTCTAGAATCAACCACTGGAAAAATCTGTATGTTAATTTCTTTAATGAAAAACTGTTGTTTAAACTTTATCCTAATAGATGATGTTTGTCAGTCTCAGTGCTGTGTGGTTGTACAGGCATTCACATGAATCAGATTGAAAAAGTAAAAGGCTTGGGCTGCAGTTGCTTGAAACTCTTGCCTATGCACTAAGATAAGATAGAAAGGTACCTGTAGTATAGGGTGTTTAGCATGTCTGTTAAGGGTTTAATCTGGCAAACCAACCTGTGCTATGACCAAGACCAACCCCAGATTTCCCTGTGTTATGCTTTCATCAGCACTTTTTAGGAGATACATGGAGAAAACAGGAATTGATACAAAGCAAACACATAAAGAAGGTTATTCTGTCACACTATTCTCAAAGAAAAAAACTAGATCTTTCTACCATGCTGAACGTATATTCTGTAAAAATTCTTAGCAAATTAATTTTGTCACGTTTCTGGAGCTATTGTTCTATTTTTTTGCCAGGGGACTGCTTGGACTTTCATGTGTGTATTAGGGACAAAGATACTGAATCAGATAAATGTAATAGAAAATACAAGCTTATACATGCAGCATTCTAGGCACACCCTTTATTCAGACTGGTTCTAAGATTTAAAAAAATCTTAAAAGGGCAGTGTGTGAAAATAAATACTAGCTTCCCAATTGCTGATCTGTTTGTTCCAGTGCAGACGTATTCCATCATTCCTGATGGATGCTGTATGATAAAAAGAAAAATGAGATTTCCTGTGGATGTTGGTATCCATGTCACTAATTGAAACTGACTCTGCAATGTTCAGAGAATTCCATTTCTCCTCTTGATGAGCACACAGGCCTAGTTAATTCACTAAGTAACCTTTATTAAATTGAGCAGATGGGAAATCACATTTTTCTTTTTCTTGCATCAGACAAAGGTTAGAAAAAGGTCACCAAGATTCCCTCTGAGATTCAAGATACCAAACACACAGTATGCTAAATTATTCTTCCTTGGATGTATAGAGCCTATTCTTCATTTCAGAAGATATTATGCACTTTATCTCAACATGATGCATTCCCATTTCAGTAATACCCATCCTTGCTAGCTGTTGCACTGTACAGAAAAATATGCTGGGCCCTGTGTCAATAGGGTGATCAGGTTGTATTGTCCAAAAAGAACATATTTGATTCTGTAAATGCTTTATAGTAACACAGATATTCATGTGAATGCCAGTACACATGGAGGTTATTTTCTGAGAAATTTGCATGGTTGGTTTAAGGTAGAAAAAGACACTGCCCACTGAAATTAATAAACTTGTTGTCTGCTATAGGAACTGGAGTTAAATACAGCCCTGAGTGGGACCTGCAGGTTTGCATTGTGTAATGCGAGAATACTTCATCTCCTTGGCTTGTATGAACGGGAGGTGATGCTAAACTCCCACTGGAGAATTTGGGTTTTTTCGTTCCATCCTGTAAACCTGCACCTACATCTACTTACACAGGAGAGCTCTATTTCCTTCTGTTTCTAAAGTAGTCCCAAGAAATGTAACAGGCTATTCTCTAATGTGAATGAGTGCTATATTTTAAAGGCTGATAAATCATGTTGGTGTAAACCTTGTGCTGAAAGTAAAGAGAGGGATGTTTCTGCTTCCACCCTCTCACACATTTACCTGTAACAGTATCAATTCAATCATGGGTTAGTAATTATGCTGAAGTGTACTATCTCCATCTTGGGTAATGAAGGCTACAGGAAAATTACAACACAAGGGACACAATAAAAGCTACAAAGTGATATATCAGAGTGAATATCATCACTGCAAACAACATTCGTAAACAACTAATTTCATATCACAATTTCTTACGTTACCCGAGATTGTACAAGACAAAGTGTCTTAAGCAGTTTCAGCACAGTCTTCAGTTTGCTCTGTTTCAGAAGATGTTTAATCTTGTTTATTTTGTAGTGGCTGGAAGACTGCAAAAGGACATTTGGTACTGATGATGGTATTCATGGGACTAACACAGATGCCCAGGTAGGTGTATGTCATTTGTGAGTCTCAGGATATGAGATTAAAAATCATCTTTATGGCACAAAAATTCTAATATTTGTAGACAGATTAAAAATGTATGAAAAGCTTTTCATTTCAGTTATCATCCAATCTTTTGGAAACTCAGAGTACCATGAAGTGGTAATAAGAATGGGTCTGCTTAATAAAAGCTGGCAATCTGTCTTGGGTTCTAGACTTAATAACACTGAGTAGATAAGCAGACTAGATACCATCTGTGTACCAGCAAGTCTGCTTTTCTGCTGCTGTTTCTAGAAGAAAAAAAGATTAATATTCTGTTTGTATGCTCAGATACATTGTCTACTCAAAAACTTCTATTGAATTTAATATAGTTTGTACTATAGAACTGCATAAGACCTTTCTGGAGCCAATATTTGGGTGAGAAGGAACAGGGAGTAAAGTAGCAGTATAGCAAAAAGCTCATGAAACACTTCTGTCAAAATATCATCTAACAATAGGTTAAGTAACCATTAATATTAGTTGAATATTTTGTATGTATTTGCATGGCAGTCATCCATGTTTAATACTACTAATTGCTATAATAAGTGAAAGCTTTTCCCCAAATGGACTAGGACTGGGGTTTTTTTTAAAATAGAATAGCTGCATAATATTGACACGGTAAAAAAGGCAAATCCAAAACTCGACATTAGCAGGTACCAGGAATCTGCCATCTGAAGTACTGTGGTAAGGACAGTGAAAGATGTAAGAAAGTACTGCAGGTGGCAGATGAACTTACCTTTTCACAATGACAGTTTGACAAAAATCTCAAATCCAAGCTGAGAAAGGAGGAATTTTATTTCTTTTATTCAACTGAACTGTTCATTGATGCACTTGGTCATGTTTCTGCTGCTGAAGAGGTAGTCTTCAGGAACAGAAAAGTTTGCTGTATCTTTGGAGTATTTCTTCTTTTATGCAGTTTTCTTTTGCTCTTCTTCATATATATATATACATATATGTTAGGGGTTTTTTAATTCAATCACAAAATGTACCTCAATTTTAAGAGTAGTGAAACGTGATAATATACTGTTAATTTTTATACTGCACTGAAGTTGCACATTTTAAAAAAAAATCATGTGGATAGGCTTAGGTAATACAAAACCAGCAAAATAATTTGCTGCCATTTGCAAGGACTTTTGTCTTGCCTATGAACACATACATGTTTGTATACTGACTGGTATATCTTTAGAAATAGATAACATTTACTATTACAATACAGTAAATGCTGTATATATTAATAAAAAAGCAGCATTTATGTATTTCAGTTCATACTTACAATTTTGTTTACACACACCAAGAAATTGTTCCAGCATTTAGTTGTTGGAACAGAACCATTCTTACCATGAATGTAAATGTTACTGTTCCTACTGTATAGCTGGGGAAACTAAGAAATGGAGCAACATGCAGGCTTTCAAACAGCCCGTACAGAGAGAATCCATGATTCCCCGGCAAGGCCGTTTGGCCTATTCTTCCCTGTTTCTGGAAGGTTTGAAGATAGCCTCTGAAAAGGAGTTTGTGACCAATCACACTGATTATTATTTGTGGGGACCTGTTTTGATTTTGGTTTTTAATCCTAGCCTGCGAGGGAGGCATGCTTGTAATTCTTCAAAAGTCCTTATAAATAGAGTGTGGGGTGCTAAGTCTAAGCAGTCAGTCAGTTAATGCTAAAAATGTGTAAGTGTTGTCTTGCTCAGGAAAACAGATATTTTTCATTCACTAACACAAATAAGATTTTCTTACTAATTTTTAGCACTGTGGTCCATACAGCTAAGGAAGAGTGAGATTAATTCTGTTCTGGTTTGTGCACTGCCAGCAGACTGGCAAGTAAATCTAATTATTCAGTTCTGGCTATTAGCACATGCAAGCCTGAAAGAATGCATCTGGACTCTGGCTAGACTCTTTCTACAGGACAGGCAGGTAGAAAAATCAGATTATTTCTCAAGTAAGCACATATGTGAAAGACACTGAGGCAGTACAAAGCCATTTTTAAAGGAAAACTTATCTCAAATTTTTAAAAGGTAGCTATCAAGGTGTGATTTGGGGGAAAGGGATTAATTATGGCTTACAGTAATAATGAGACTTGGCTTTAAGAATGCTGGGACTTAATGACTAAAATTATTAAATAGTCAACCCTGCCATTTCTCAAAATCTGATTCTCTGTGCTTCATTAAAGTGAGTCATCCAAATGCATGTTAACTTCTGCAGTTCAAGATGTTATGTCTTCAGTGTTCTGTGCATCAGAAGTTTTCACTTATATAATAATTATACTGTGTATATATAATAGCACAGAGTGCAGAACAAAAACATGCAATGTTTATAACCTGTGAAGCACATAGTATAAAACTTATCATAACATCGTGTACAGCTGTGTGCTTAGTAAAGCTCAGCTGCTTCTGTCTCTTGGGAATCGGACATCTTCATACGTCTTGCTCTCAGGCACATGGTGTGATTCCAGTGGGGATGTCCTGTGCGGGGCCAGGAGTTGGACTTCAGTGATCCTTGTGGATCCCTTCCAACTCAGGATATTCTATGATTCTGTGATCTGGTTTGCTATGACCACTGTACGTGCCTAAGTGCCATCAATACGCTTAATGCTGTACAAAGCACAGGAGTGGTGAAGTTCACGTCCCTAGTCTGACAAATACATTTTCTGACTATTTCTCTCCCTATCCTTCTTCCCCAAACATTTTTTTTAATGGCTTGTAAAAACCAAGTGCAATTACATTACAGAAATCTCTGAGGTGTTGAGAATTGAGTTTAGCAAACCCAAGAATTTCTAAACTGATTCAGAATCCAAATTAACCTTGCATCTCCAATTTTAAAATGCAGTATTTTTGCTTAAACTATTGTGATACAGAACAAGTAAGAACCGTCGTACAGATGTTCACATCTAAGTGTCCTTGATTTTGATTACCTTAAATTTGTGCACCTTTCAGACTACACAATGTATAAAGATGAGACAGGGTTTTAAGAGTGTGTTAGTCATGCTGTGGGACAACAAAGCCAATACTATCTATCTTTAGTTAGTAATTTTAGTTAGTATCTTTAGCAAGTAATTCTACGTCAAATTCAGCCTGTTATTTTTTTTTTTACATTCAGGATATATTTGGAGCATGTTGCTTGTATTTCTTCCTCCATTTTACCTGGGACGTCTTTTACCCTAATTAAGATTATTTCCTACACTAATTCTTGCTCTTTTTTCTTTCTTTGTATTTTTGTGACCTGCTCATCTTCTTGCTTAGCAAATGGAAATTCTAGCAGTAAGTGACAGTTCTTGATTTATCAAATACTTAACCAAGCCAGTCACCAAACTGGTCTCCATCTGTCTTGTCCATTTGTGAAATAACGATGTCTTGTCCTAGACTATTAAAGAAATGCTGTGTGCTTCAATTTTGCATCATCTAACCCATTATACTGTTGGTCCTTTGTAGATAATAGGATCCTGTAGTTAGTAGAATGTTATAAAGATTACTTCATTAGCACTAGCTTTTATGTCTGTATATGAAGCAGTATTAACACTGTCTGCACTTCTGACTAGTGTTTTAGAGGCATAAAAATGGAAGCAAGACAGTGTGTAAGTTAATACTGCTATTTCATTTCCTTAAGGATATATAATGTGTTATTTTCTAAAGCAGAATAAGGGCTACCTTTTATAAAGAAAACATTATTCTTGCCTCCAGGAATGGAATTCTTCTCCTCCTACTCTGTCAGGCAGTGTAAGGGCCAGGTTATATACTGGGCTTGCAATATAAATATTAATGGTTATGAAAGATCCTATACTTATGGACCACAACTGCTTCTTTTGGATATTAAATCTTGAATTTAAAACAATAAAATATCCACAATAAAAGTAAGTGATCTATGAAACTCTTGTTTTTGAGACATGAAATCTTGAAATGTTCCAGACATTTCGAAACGCCTTTTGAATCACTCCACATCCCACTCCCCCGCCTTCTTGGAAATGTAATTTATCAGAAAGTGAATTTTAAATCTCTGTGAGAGGCTACTTGTAAATCTAGAACTGAATGAAGCTTTCACCTGCTTTTCATTAGCTTCCTATATGTTAGCTGCTGCATATTTTTGGCATTTTCTTTAGTAACCAAATTAACTACTTTGAATTTTGCACACTCTATACTGAAGAAGTTGTGATTTATTGTCTCTTGTACTGGAGGAGGTTTGCATTTCCTGAATGTAATAGTGTTGTTTACATTTGTAGGAGCTGGAGTTGTGTCGAAGGCTATACAAGTTGCATTTCCAGTTGCTGCTTCTGTTCCAAGCCTATTGCAAACTCATCAGTCAAGTAAAAACAATCAAGAAAGAAGCAGAGGTAATGAAAACCATGCCATTCAGCTCGTAATTGTTGACATTTTAAAGGCAGACATTTTAAGATACATTTTGATAATGTTTTCATCAGTGGGATATCTTTTTAGAAACTGGAGGAGGGTTCCAGCTGTTTTATAGCCAATTAATAAAATGTTTAGGTAGAGTTTACAAGAATTTTCTGAGATGTTCAATTACCTGTGTTGATTTTTGTACAGCTTGAAAGCTCTTTAAAAAAAGACAAGAATGTAGGGAGTCCAGTGATGAGGATTTTAAATATTTCAGTAGCACTCCTGGTGTATTCTAATCAAGCTATAATCAAGGTACATCAACTCCACTCAAGAGAGCTCTGTGATGAAAGCCCCTTTCCATCACCCTGGTGTTTCCTATAGCAAACACCATCACTTGCTACCAGCTGATTCATTTACCTGTGTCACTTCAGCCACCATTCAATTACTCTTCAACCTTAGTCCTCATCCTAAGCAGAGTTAGTAGTGCATTCTAGACCTCTTATGCCTGATTTTTAGTTGTATTAACTTCAGAAGTAAAAGGTGTCTTTCAGCTGTGCACATGTAGTACGTATATGATGTTAATTGAGTTGTGTGCATTATGCTATTAATAATGTCTTCTCTAAGTTCTCCCCTGGGTCTGGAATGCAATGAACAGGGGTAGCGGGAAAAAAAAATAGGCTTGGTCTTGCTTGATGTATAAGGGAGGAACATGAAAAACCCGAGTGGAAGTCTTTTGTTTATGAGTACCTTCAGAAAAAAACTGCATGTTCCTCACTTGCACTTCCAGATTTTTGTAGAGGTTGCAAATAAGTTTGTGTTTGAAGAATGTTGTGGAAGGTTGGCATCACATCAGTCCCACTTCTTGCCTAAGTTAGTCAGATGCAGAATCATGTTCTGCCTTGTGTTTTATTCATGCATTTGCAAAGATATTATTATATATACTGGCTGCACTACAGTTACTGTGCTGGGTTACCAGTGTTTCAGATTTTTTTCCTTTGTATTTAAGATGTCTTTATAATGGAACCATTGCTGTCATACTTTTCTGAAATGTTTTAATTCTTTTTGTCAGTTTGTTATTAAGTAATGTAGGGAGAACATAAATTTACTTTTTGAAATAAATTTTAAAAGAACTAAGATGGAAACTTCATCGGGGAAAGCCCAAATACTTGACATGCATGCTTGGGCCATTAAATTAACTGTATACTTAAGCAACTGCAGAAAATATTTGGGTGTTCTTTTTCTATTTGTCATTACTGTATAGAGGAGGAAAAATAAAAATCTGATAGTCTGAAAATTAATTTGGCTGAAAATACATTTAAACTAGAAAAGATAACTTATACCTGTTTTAGGTAATAAATATGTCTGAAGAACTTGCTCTTTTGGAGAGCTGCCTGAAAGAGGCTGAGGCAGTGTCTGACAGTGGTATTGAAGAAATTGAAATTGCAGAGGCTTCCCAAGCTAGCACAGAAACAGCTATTCACTCTCTCATTGAATCCCTGAGAAACAAGGAGTTTGTGTCAGCTGTGGCACAGGTCAAGGCTTTCAGGTAAGTTTTTAAGGATTGCTTTCAGATCTTGAGTTTCTTAACAGACCTTTTTAAATTAAAAACAGGGATAGGCACTATTCCCTTTTTTTTCAGTTCTTGTTGGACGTCCTTGTAGAAAAGGACAAGCACTGTTGCTTCATTACAGCTTATCTCTTTCTTCATAATTTAAAAAAATAAAAACCTATTTTAGTAGTACTTGTTCTTTAGAATTTATCTCTGAGAAATGATACTGTTAATTACCGGGACTCTATGGAAGAAACATTTCTCTAGTCTTTTGTTCAAATATCTGCCTAAAGAATATAAAAATTTTAAATTTACATTTTTAAATCCAAATTGCATGTTATTTTCTCTTGCATTTTCCTGTCTTCTGTTCAAATGTCTGTTTAAAGAACATTTAATGTTTTTTTAATGTTTAAATCCAAACTGTGTGTTTACAGATCTATTTGGCCCCATGACATCTTTGGCAGTTCTGAAGATGACCCAGTTCAAACATTGCTGCACATCTATTTCCGTCATCAGACGCTTGGCCAAACTGGCAGCTTTGCAGTAGTAGGCTCCAACCAAGATATGTCCGAGGCCAGCTCAAAGCTGATGGAACTTAATCTAGAAATTCGAGAGTCTCTCCGCATGGTGCAATCCTGTCAGCTTCTAGGGAAGATCAAAACAGGAATAAATCTTGTGACCACTGGATTCTGAACAGCTGTCGTTTAGAAAAGAACTGATGATGACACTTCAGACTATTATTGAGCACCTTTCACAAAAAAACAAAAACAAACCTCCAGCAATCCTGACAACCAACACACTTTTATCACAGCAAGAAATTGTTTCATCGGAAGTAAAACCCTGAAAATTGAAGTGAACATCCTACTTGACTGCTCTTTCTACACAGCAGCCTGTGTGGCAGTAGTATTTTTTTATTAAATTTATGTATAAAAACTACATGAAAGGAAAAGGGCTTAAATGTAATGCATACATATGCATTATTTTCTGTTGTAACAGAACTATAAATGATGTTTGCAGTAACAGCCTCTACAGGTTGAATCAATATCGCAGGTGGGATGAGGCTAAAATCAAGGCTGGTTTATTTTGGCTGAAGACCTGCAAGGCTTCCTGGCTTTCCAGCAGTAGTAGATAAAACCATCAACTAACACCTAATGAGACACTTTGCAACGTCATGAAGAATGTGCAGTCAAACATGAGTAGAATGACAAACGACTGCAACAACCATTGACTTCTCAGTGTTTTATTTGCTTTTGTTGACTGTAATAAGGAAATGATGTGTGTGAGTTAGAATGTATGGCTATGTGACAGTTGTTTTTTGAAGGTATGGATGATTGTTAAATAAGGTCTCAGAGCATGCTTAAAAGAGCTGCAAGATTATTTTTGAAGAAATTTTATTTTATTAGATCTAATCCTCATAGTGTGTAAATGTTAGGACATTTAATAATATTTTAAACTGGGATTTCCCAGTATTTCTAAAAGAAATAATATATCTGTTAACTTTATTGGAATGCTGCTCAGTTCTCTGACCAGTGCTTATGTTACAAATATTGATAACAACTAACCAAAAAGTAGCTGCCTGCAGAGACTTTAAAATGTATATTAAAGGTATATGCTGCCCATCAGCAATTCTCATTAGAAGTTAACTTATTTTATTCTGTATATATTCTAGAAACTGTATAGTGCAAAACCAGTATTTTTCTTGTAAATTTGTGCAATGCACTGTTAAAACAGTAGGTGTATAAAGCTATGAGGAGAAGGGGGTGTTCCCTCTTGGTAGTCACTTGCAGTCTGAGTAGCCTGCAGGGTTTGAAGAGTTTGAATGCACGTATATGCATCTTCATGACTCAACTGAAGCCTAAGGAATTGGGACTATAGAGAAAAAAAACCAAAAAAAACCCCTGACTACCAAAACATGCAATATGCTCATAGTTCAGTGTCAAAGTCTGTAGCATAAAACAAACTGGATTCTGTTGAAACCAATAGCATTTTGTAGGAAAAAAAAAAAAAGAAAAAAAAAATAGAAAAAAAAGAATGTAGTCCCACAATTCCTGTGATTTGAAAGGAACACCCAGTATTTTTATATACATCTCTTACCCACTGTGATTTTTTTTTTAATGGGCTCTAGTTCCAGAGTTTAGAATGTAGAATTGAAATTCTTAGCTCTGCCTTTTTGGGGGAATTAAGCCCCATTAGAAATGTAATTATGCCGAAATGCATTAATTGAAGGCACTGTGCACACTGTTGGACTGCTGACAGTAGTTATGTTATCCTAACAAGTTCTGTAACTGGTCAAGGCACATCCATAGTCACTGTATTTTTTTTCCCTGTCCCTGATAAAATTGAATTATTTTGATGGTTTTGTGGTACTGTAGATGGTGTTCTTAATTATTTAACTAGTATTTACCAGGGATAAGTAGTTTTATTTGGGGGCACATTACACTTTTATTTACATCATCTTTTACCAGCTTTTTTTGTAAAAATAAAAGACATTGTATCTGTCATCTTGTGTATTTTTACAAGCTAGAGTTTAAATACTTTAGCTAAACAGACTAAACATTGACAACAGAGGCCTGGGTGCCCGGAAGTAATTTTTTTCCTTTTATGTCCTGTCATTGCAGCAGCATTTTCCTAGGCACCTTTTGAAGCTGTTAATGGATTTCTCATGAAACTCAAGCCTGAATTCATATATGTAATTCCTTATGTTATACATCTTCCTCCATTTATAATGGCTACTGGAGCCTGCCCTGTGGAGCAGAATCATGTTAGCTGACTGTCTTTTGATATTGCTTTAATTTCATGAAGCTTTTAAAAAAGTACTCCTCAACTGCTGCATGAGCTGTCACCCTGCATTACCTGGTGCCAGGTTTGTGCCAAATCTGAAGCTGTGGTAAAGCTGTCTAGGAACCAAGGAAAACATCAGACAGCTCCTGTAGGATGCAGCAAATACAGCACAGACTCAGCTACCATGTGCAACAGCATCTCTTTATGAAAAAGCTGTACAAGGCAAGTTCAGGATAGCTTTGAAGAACTGGCAGCATGAAGGCTGTTCCCTTCCACTTTGCATAATCACATAGGTCAGGAGTAGCTTTCCTTCTTCCTGCTGAGTCTAGGAACCAGTGCCCCCAGTCAGTGTGTGCTGTCATGGACATGACATGGCAGTAAAGCTGAAAAGAACTAGAAAGTACAGAATTGTACTTTGGCAGCAAGCAGTAAAAGCATTGAACATATTAATGTAAGAGGGATGACATGCAGAACTACTCTGGAACTGAAGAATGCTCCAGGATTAAGGAAAGCTTGTTTAATATGGCTGCCCACTGCATTGTACTCCTCCAGCCACAGAGCCTTGCAGTAGCTGATGAAAGCAGGGCTGGCTCCTTGCTGCTACCTGCCACTTGGAGCCTTCATCAGCTCCTTGCTTGATAACTTGCTGCTGAAGCACAACATCCAGTTCACATCAGCTAGGCCTGTTCTACATCATACCAAGCAGAACCAACTGCTGCTTTGTAGTTCATGGAGATGATATTTAGTACAACTTAAGTGCTGTCACTTCGGGCTAGTACTGATAATCATGTACATGTCACCATATTCACAGCAAGTAATCCTCAAAGCAATGTTTCGTGAGGATTCCTGTATAAATAGGAAGCATTCAACTGCTCATATTGCCATGACTTCATACTGACATGGCACAGGGCTTCAGTTCTCTGACTCATTACCAAGGTGCACAGACTCATCACAGTTTCTCACCGCATGCATCAGGAACAGACTGCAGCCATTAGAACGGGGAAGGCAAACAGGAAAACATTGAAGAACATCCTTGGAGGAGAATATGCTCAGAAATAAAGACATCCCATATCACAGCTGCAACTGCAAACTGAGACAGTGTGGCCAGATGGCTGCAGAGAGGGCCCCAGGTGCATTCCTCAAGCTGGAAGCTTGCCACTGCTCGTCTCAGTAACTACAGGTGAATACAAGGCACATGCATCTACAACAGAACACTGCCCAGCTGCAGGGGTACTTTTCAAATTGAACAGGGCAAGGATGGAACTTGCTTTGGAAGTCTAGGTGAGCTGGTAAAGCAAGGGATATTTCCTTTTACTGTGATACATGGAAAAACACTTCAGGTAGAAGCATGAAATAGAACCGTGCTCTGCACTGGAGGGGGGAGGTCTACTTGTTCCCAGAATGCATCACACTGCTATAATAATGAGTGCAGCAAGAATAAATAAGATTACTTAGCAATAAATTGACACTGAGGCATTAAGCCTACTGCAGCAGGTTCAAGGGGCATATTGAAATAAGGCAGGAATTTACGGCAAGATGAGTTAAGCATATAGAAGTAACACTCACTGCCCCTCAAACCAGACATGTTGATACAAAGGATATTGTTTGCCTACCGTGCCACACACTAGCTTCCACTTAGAGATATACAACTACCTGGCACTGAAGCTGTTCTACAGCATGAGCTCAGACTGGTTCTCCCTTCAACTTTTATAGACTGGTCTCTCAAGTAAGCTGGGTATAGGTGTAGATAAGTGTGTTGTAGCCAATATAAAAATCATTCTTTTCAAAGGGAAGCTACTCAAGAGTTCTGCAAAAGGCTTGGTACATTATTATGCTCAATTTCAAAATTGAGTGTCAGTAGCATTCTCAGAAAAGTATGTTTTCCTCTATGTTTACCCAGCTCCATAGCTAAAAGGTAGACTTAGGATGGTGGTGTACATTTTACTAGCTTGTGAATCTGCTCAGATGGTGATGCTGTAGTTAGTCCCAGAGTCAGCTTATAACACTTTGCTGAAGCATGGTGTTCTGACAGAGAACACCACCACTGAGAGCATCATCTGCAAGTAACCAGTGCTGGTTCTGCCATTACTACCAAACACTAGAAGTACAATCCCTAGCTGCAAACCCACCCCAGAAGAGTGGAGGAGTTCAATCCTTCCCTGATGGCAGGCATCTAAACTGTAACTAGATCAAACTCTTCACATATAATCCACTAAGTGCACAGCTCTTGCACTTCATCTGCAGGTTAAAGAGGAAGCCAAGCAGATGCAGTAGTGTACCTTGCTCCTCTGAAGTATCCCTTCTCTCCATAACCTTGTGCAAGTATGATGAGAACACATTTACCAAGAGACCATCATCATAACATCAGTGACTCCCTTCCTCAGCATTTTGTGAGAACCATCCCTGAAAAGCTTTCTTCGGCTTTTGTCTACAGACAAGAACACCAACTTATCTAAATGCAGACCAGCTGTACCAGTAGAAGTGATTCAGTACTTACACAGCATTTCTCAATCACTTTCTAATGACAAAAAACAGGTGCAGGATACTTAGTACTTAAAATAGAGGTGTGCAAAGTAAGTGAATACGATTAGGTGTTTTGTTCATGAATGATGGTATACTACCCACTACAGATGTAAATTTGATGTTAACTTCAAGCATTTGATTAGTTCAAGAGCAGGAGCAGTAACAGAAACCCTTTCCACCCAAGAGTCTACAAGGTCCTGAGTCAGTTACTTCCCAGACCACCACTGATTTACAATACATCTCTAGGCTTGTCACCTATGTAAGTTACAGAATTTACAATATGCACCCTCTAAGCTGGGTACAAACCCACCTGATCATTTGAGTGTGCTTTGCAATACTTTTATTTTCATGCTTTCCTAGCTACATCTCACCGAGTACCTTCAACAATACCAACAAAAAAATCTGCTCTACTTGCAGTTTTCTAGAAGAGCCCTAAACAAAAAAACAAAAAACCCCATCCCACTCAGATGATGTATTTGAAACTGAATGTGCTATCGCAGGAGAGGCGTTTCCCTTTGCATCTCCCACAGAGGTCCTGGCGGTGGGGCCTCTTGGGATCCACGTGGCGCATCTTCACGGGGCAGGTGCACCGCGTCTGCTTGCAGCTCTGAGGGAGAAGGCGGCGGTCGGCAGGGTCGGCCGAGCCCAAGAGTGGCCGGGCTCGGGGCAGGGCGGGGGTCCCTTACCTGGCAGGTGATGTCCTCCACGCGGTACGGGTTGTAGGACTTCTGGCAGGTCCGGCAGAACTGACGGAAATAGACCTGGGGGGAAGGCCGGGGTCAGCAGGGGGGCGGCGGCGAGGAGCCCGTGCCGGGACGATCCAAGCCGGCCCTACCTTGTTGGTGCCCTGGACGCACCAGACGTAGGCGCTCTCCCAGCGGATGTTGCAGGCCTTGCAGTGGTAGTACCCGTACTTCTGCTCCAGGAACTGCTGGGGACAGCGTTATTCAGCGGTGCGGGCGGCGTCCCGGGCCAGCCCGGCCCCGCTCTGCTCTGCTCCCCCGCGGCCGACACTCACCTGGAAGCGCAGGCGAGTCTTGCCCGCCGACGACGACTGCCGCTTCTGTGGTGAGGCCGGCGGCTCTGCCGGCTGGGCTGCCGGCTCTGCCTCGGCTGCCTCTGCCGCCTCCTCCTGGCTTGCCGCCGGCTCCGGGGGGACGGCCGAGCGCTGCCCGAGTGGCTCGGCCGAGCGCGGTCTCAGCGGCTCGGCACCACTCTCGGGGGGCTTCTCCCAGCTCGCCCTCACGGCAGCCGCCTCCGCCTCCTGCTGCTCCCGCAGCGCGGCCGGCTCCTCCTCGACGGCCGCCGCCTTGTCCTGCTGCTGCGGCCGCCGCTCTGGCTCCAGGCTCGGCTCCTCCAGGAAGGCGGTGAGTCTGCGGGACGCCACGGGAGAGTAGACGGCGATGGTGCGGGGGAAGCGCACGGCGCGGGTGCTGGTGGTGGCGGGGCTGCCCAGCTCCTGCTCCGCCTCACGGGGCCGCGGCGCGGCGGGGCCGGGGCGGCGGCGCAACAGCGTGCGGGGCCCGAGCGAGCACTGCACCGAGGCGTCCTGCCGCGGGTTCACCTGGACGCCCACCTCCTTGGTGTTGGCCTTGCGGAGCCGCGGTGTCAGGTTGGGGTTGACCTGGGAGAGGATGGCCTTCAGCTGCGCCCGCTGGTAGTTGTCGAAGTACTCGGCGGCCGCCTCCCCGTAGCCCGAGAAGTAGCTGCTGCCCCGCGGCCGCCAGCCACCCGCCGCCCCTCCTTTGCCCTTGGGCGGTGGATAGCGGTAGGAGTAGGGGTGGTAGGCGGGGTAGAGATAGCTCGCCATCGCCTCGTCGGCCATCGCACCGGACCCGGGGCAGCCCCTCGGAGGCGGCCTTAAATACCCCCGGGGAGGGGCTGGGCTTCCCTCGCCCCCGACGGGCGCCGGCCTTGCCGCCCTTTCCCATCCCCACCTGGTGCGGGGCCTTGGGCCATCTCCCACCCCCGACAGAGCCCCCCAGCTGAACCAGGCAGCGCGGCTCCTAATTGCCTCCAAGGGACTAAACAGCGGAGAACACGGGTTTGGTTCGGTTTCGCCATGTATTTGTGGTGAGTGCAATGAGAACAAAGCTTTTACAGCAGGTGGGAGGCACAGAGATACACGCGCGACGTGGTTTTTCCCATCATCCATACTGACACTGAGTTGGCTTTGACTTTGTGGAACACCGTTTCCTTCCTTCTAGCCATTCCTGCTGCACTCAGCCAGGCAGCAGTCTCCTTGCGTGAAGCTTTACAGTTACTGGTCTGTGTTGCAGTGATACTTCTACTTTTTTTTTTTTCCCCCACATTTATTTTTGAGGAAGTAGAACTGTCATGGTAATAAACACATGTCACCTTGTACAATGGGAGCAGCTGGAGTAACGATGGAGGCCGGGCAGCTCCGCTTGCACAGCAGCGAGCACAGCCCCAGCCTGGTTGCAAGCACAACACACATTCGTGTCTCGGGGAATTACCTCTTTGCCTAAAGCGCCGTCTGAGTCAGCTCCATCTGAATGGAGTTGTGCTCCTCTGTGGTCACTGTGCCATATGAAGTATCGGCTACCTCCTCTTCCTTCAGTTTCTTGTAGGAAATATCTGTGTCTTCCTCTTCACCAAGTGTATCTTGCTTGTAGCTGTCTCTTCCGTACATCTTGTATGCCAGCACAAACAGTCCTGCTTCTGCTGACTGAAAAAGCGCGTACAGCAAGGGAAACATGTACATGCTCCCTATGAGCTCTGGGGAGAAGGTGAGTTTTAGGATGGCGGTGCAGAGCTGGACGTTTTGGCACCCTGTTTCCAAAGATACTGTTCTCCTGCAGTGTGGGGGCATTTTAAAGACTGTGGCTAAGCCGTATCCCAAGGCATACCCTGCTAGAGGCATCAGCACTGCAATCGCATAGACAGACGCAGGAATCTGTGCCAACAGATCTGGGCCCAGCATGGTCCCAGTCAGGATGAACAGGATCACCAGAGTCACCAAGAGGGACCACAGGGAAATCTGGCAACAGATACAGACATTGATAAACAACATGAGGGTTATTATTTTAAAAGGATAAGCACAGCAGGTAGAGGCTTGCTAAAGAGTTTAAACTGCAAAACATGGTTGCACTGCCCTTCCCAGGCTTTCTCCTGGCCTGGGATTTTGGTGGTGTTTGATCATATCCCAGGAAAGGAACGAGCTGAGGTCACCCTCCATCATTTTGCTTTGTGATGACTTGCTGGGAAACAAGAGTCAGGACTTGTGCCTCACTCTTCCTTTCTCAATTAAGCTAATTTAGTTGCATGTTTTAAGGCAGTGTGGCCGTGCCTGCAGGTTGGTTTTGCCTGACCTGGGTGCAGCAAGAATGGGGAGAAGGCAGGATATTATGGAATGCCTCTGCTACAGGGTCCAGGATGCCTGCCAGGGTGCAGCACCACACTGCCCTCCTTCCTGTGCACTGAGATAAGGGGTAACTCGCCCTTTCCCTCGCTTTCTTTGTCCCACCCTTTTATTTCAAGACTGTAAGTCCTTGTGTTCCACCTAAGTAGTTGAATATGCCTGTGTGAGACTAACATCGGTTTGGAGGCACCAGAAAGCCTATTGCCGTCGGCCCCTCGTCCCCAGTGCCGCCCCCGGGCATCCCCCGCAGCGTGGCCGCCCTCCTCCCTTCCGGGCTCCGTGCCTACCTTGACCAGGAGGTCGGCGGCGCGGGGGTGCCGGTAGCGGATGAGCACCCCCAGGCCGATGGGCAGCAGGGTGCTGCCCAGCGTCAGGCTCACCGCCCCCAGGGGCAGCAGCCGCACCACGGCCGTATTGATCCAGTAGCGGCTGTAGATCCAGAGGCAGAGGGGCATCAAGAAGAGGGCCAGCAACGTGGAGGAGGCCGTCATGATAATGCTGCGCCGGGGGAACCAAAGAAATGCCCCGTCACCGCCCGTCCGGCCGGGGAGCAGCCCCGGGAATCCCCAACCCCCGCTGAAAGAGGGTTCTGCAGCCGGCCGGGCGCTTCTCACGACAAGAGCCCGCTCGTTCTCCTCTCTCCCCTCTCCACCCTCCACCCCCTTCCCTGCTCCGGCCAGGGCGCAGGCAGGCAAGCTTTCTAGGGAAGGAGGCAGGAGGCGTGTGTCGGGGCTCATGTAAGATCCGCCACGGGAGAGGCAGGAGAGCTGTGCTGGCGATTCCCAGCGCGCCGTGCCCGCCCGTCCGGGCTCCGCCGGCGGCAGGTGCCCAGCGAACCCTCCCCGCGTCCCGGGGCCGCCGCAGACCCCGGCCGGCTGGGGGCGAGGGGCAGCGGGGCACCTACCTCAGATTCATATCCCCGTCGACGAGCACCGACATGAGGTTGGAGAGGTTGCCCCCGGGGCAGCAGCCGCACAGCAGTACAGCCACGGCCGCCACCTCGTCCAGGGCGAAGATGAGGGCGAGGAGGAAGGCCAGTAGTGGCATGGCCACGAATTGTCCCAGCAGCGCCAGCAGCAGCCCCACGGGCCGCCGGAGCTGCTGCCCCAGCTGCCCCAACTCCACGGC